>LGRX02032781.1:0-48148 GCA_001247695.2 Cymbomonas tetramitiformis
GGGTGGTGGGCGTAAGTCATACATGACACACCACACCTACAGGAGCATGACACGTCACGCCTAGAGGCACATCTAGTGCACAGACACAACAGATGGGTGGGATCATTCAGTGGGCCAGCTCAGTTACGCACACGGCAGATCTTACAGAGGAGTCGCGGGTGGCAGAGCGTTTTGTGGCTCAGACAGCATACATCGTGTAGAGGAGGAGCCGCTGGCTGATCAGACCACCTGGCAGAGCGAGCACTTTGAGCACTTTGAGAGGAGCACCCGTAGCTGTGTGGCGTCTGGCATCACCGACGAGCACTTTGAGAGGAGCACCCTTAGCTGTGTGACGTCTGGGCATCACCGACGAGCACTTTGAGAGGAGCACCCGTAGCGCTGTGGCGTCTGGGCATCACCGACGAGCACTTGCATCAGTGTGACGTCGGACATCATTGACGAGCACTTGAGGCGGGCGCAGCAGCTGCACATCACCTTCGCAGACTTGGGGGGGGGAGCACCAGTAGCGCGTCACCTTCGTAGACCTCAGAGGGGCGGTGGCAGTACGTCACTTCCGCTGACATGAGGTGGCAGTAGCCTTCACGCGCACACACACCCTACAAATTATTGGCCTGTCCACACGCGTGGAAATCCAGATGAACGACGCGTGGATTGCAGATGGACGCCGTATGGACGCTTTTTTTGCAAAATCCACACGTGTGAAAATGTCTAATTTGCAAAAGTGATGTTCATACGGTGTCCATACGATAAATCCACACGTCGTCCATACGTGTGCTCCCGTGTGGACGACGTATGCTAGTTTACCTGATTTTATTACGCGTGTGGACGCTCCGTACACTGCCCGACCGTATGGATAGGTGCCGTCCATACGCATGAACCGTTGGAAATTGCTGTCCACACGTGCGGACAGCGAGGAATGCCGCTTCTACCCCTCCTCAGCCATATGGACACCATGGGGACGTGTCCCTGGACGGTACCGACGCGTACGGACGACGTGTGGACGGGCGTATGGACAGTGTGAGGCCCGTGCCGTGCCAGTCTTTTGCGCTTGTCCGCACGTGTGGACAGCCATTGCACCCGGGCCTGGGTGTACCCGAGCACTGCTTGCCCCTTCCTCAGCCATATGGACACCATGTGGACGTGTCCCTGGACGAACCCATGCGTACGGACGACGTGTGGACGGGCGTATGGACAGTGTGAGGCCCGTGCCGTGCCACTCTTTTGTGCTTGTCCGCACGTGTGGACAGCCATTGCACCCGGGCCTGGGTGTACCCGAGCATTTCCTGCCCCTTCATCAGCCACATGGGCACCATGGGGACGTGTCCCTGGACCGTACGGACGCGTACGGACGACGTGTGGACGGACGTATGGACAGTGTGAGACCCGTGCTGCGCCACTCGTTTGCGCTTGTCCGCACGTGTGGACAGCCATTGCACCCGGGCCTGGGTGTGCCCGAGCATTTCCTGCCCCTTCATCAGCCATGTGGGCACCATGGAGGCGTGTCACCGATCGAACCCATGCGTACGGACGCCGTGTGGACAGACGTATGGACGATCGGAATTCGCCAATCCATACGTATGGACGTCGAAATTGGAGTTTGTTGAAACACGCGTGTGGACACATACATCCGCGCGTGTGGATAAGAGTTTACCCGCATGGATTAGCGGAATCATGCGTGTGAATACAGGTATCCGCCTACATACGGTTTATTTACATATATATTACATCGTGTATCATCCGCAATCATCTGAATCAGATGAGCTACTACTGTCATCCTCGCTACTACTGTTACCATCGAGTTCACGGAAGAAATCCGCCTTGCGATCCAACACAACTTGCAAGCAATCAGTTCGTCGTCGAATGGCCAAAGGGACAGCATTTCCTTTGAACCGGGCAAGCCAAGCCGGCATGAAAGGAACATCCTGAATTACCACTTGATTCTCAATGCTGTTTGCGCGAACGAATGGCTGAGACACGTCCCATGGCATGTCTTTGCGCAGGTAAATGTTCTTGCTGATGTCGTCCGCAAGCGCAGCCGCCTTTGGGTACCAACGGGCCTTCAACAGAAAGATCTCGTGACCGGGAAGGTCAAGCTTGACAATCTTCATGATTTCCCCATACCTATCTTCAACGTCATCGTCCGGTATCTCGCCTGTAAGAAGTTGGGCTTGAGTTGGCACTCCCGGAGTTCGAAAGATGCTCTTGAAATACCGTTGACAGCTCTTCAAACCAATGTCGCTGTCGTGCACTCGGAAATCTTCACGCCCGATCTTGATGCTAGGATACTCCGTCCACGGGGCGATGCCGGCTAAGGCGAAGGCCTGCTCCTCCTCGGTGAAAGGCTGAATCTGCAAAGTTGTTGGCCACCTCCGCCACGTGTCTGGTTGTAGAAACACCGGAACCACGTCATTCGTCATCGGCCTTCGACGACCCGCCCGTCGGTTGCGACGATTCCGTTGCAGAGCGTTCCTGCATTCGCAAGGTACACACGGGTGGACTCAGTGTTCCGTACGTTGTCATACGGTGGCCGTACGCCGTCCATACGCCATCCACATGGCATTTGCACAATTTACAGACACGCATATGAGTTGGTACCTGTTGAATAAGGCGAGTCTGTCGTCGAAATTTTTGCACAGAATGTCGTACTCGGGGAACTCGGTACGAAGATAAACTTGAATCTTTTCCCTGTCATCTGTTGCGATTGACGCCGCGCAAGTGAATTAGTTGTCTCACAAGAAGACTGAAGAGAGAAAAAACGGACAATAGTGAAAACCTATCCGTGCGTACGGACAGGTATTCCACACGTGTGGGCGGCGTCGTCCGCACGGAAGGCCCTTCGTCCACGCGCTTGGACAAGTGCTATTGATCAAACGGACAATAGTAAAGTACTGTCCGTGCGTATGGATCGTTGTCCACGCGTGTGAACAACTACGTGCAAACGTACTTACAAAGCATCCACACGCATGGACAGACTGACATGCATGGTACACATAATACTTATGGATGTGCTCACCAGCGGATGGCCGCACAGTGCTTGATTTTGTTGTAAAGATGTTCTGCTTTGCAGGAGGTCGATAATGCGGAGCTCGACCAATTCGATGCATCTGCTTGATGCCCGCAACCATGGAAACCGTTCGCCGCAACTCCAATCCTTTCATCATGCTGGCGACTGGTTGTGAGCGGGTCTTGATGGACAGCTTCAACAACCCGAAATAGTCTTCGAAGACATACATCCAGATTTCCCGTGCAGGGCCGTTGTCCTTCAGCTGGTCGACAATGTGCACGAGAAGATGCGACATAATCACCAACGCCTCAGGGGAGTTGTTCCGCTCCATCTCATCTCTCAACTTCATGACTCGGCTCTGCAGCTTGTTCATTTCCTGAAAGGCAAAATGAGAGGCAACCTTAATCTCGAACCGGGACATGACAGGTGTGAATACTGGAGGAACACCCGGATGGACAACGACTTCATACGTCGTCCGTGCGGCGTCCGTACGGTGTCCACACCGAAGCACACGTGGATTAGGCTAATTAACGTACCTCTGGATCAATTGAGGGGGCGGTTAATTCTCGAACCACCACCGCAAATTCGCCGACGAACTTCGCGTATTGTGGACGGAGAACTTGCCCGTCAGCATTTTGCCAGGATGCAATAACGCCCAGTATCCCAGAAGTGAGGGATACCACCAGCTCCGCGGCCTTCATCTTCCGCACCTTATTCGGGCTGTTGTACTTCTCCTGCAAAAGTTTCTTAGGTAGAGGTCCCATATTTGTCGGGAGCTTCAGACTTCGTACCCACTTGATTGCACCGGTCTTTGCGATCGGTGACAGTCCCCACGGTGATGGTTTGTCTGCGAAGAATTTACATTGTTAGGCATACAGTGGAGGGTCCATACGTCGTCCGAACGGTGGCATAGGACGTCCGTCCGGACGGAACAAGGTGTCCACCCGTATGGAACAGCAGAAACTCGCAAACGACCTACCAGCTTACCTGCCAGTCGCTTCGCAGCAGATCTTCGATCGTTTACATTTCTGGGTGGGGTGCGATAACCCACGATCGATGGACCTTCATCTTTCGCGCATAGTTGCGTGTGTTCGGTCCCCAACCATCACCAAAAATCACGCAGTGGACGCCGTGAATCAGGTTGTACAAGATGTGCATCAAGTCGAGAAGGTAGTCTTTTACAACGTCAAAATCAGGAATGATTGACATCGGGCATGGTTCCTTGACCCCGCTCTGCTTCATGAATTCCTCGATGATTGATTTAGGCACTCGTCCCTCTCTGATCATCTTGGCGTGGAGCTGTTGGGTTTCGCGGACTTCGCTGTTGGTGCGAAGAGGAATTGATTCACCTGCTCAATGCCGGCGGAGAAAATCAACACAACACGCTTAGACGGTGAATCACGCGTACGGATGACATATGGTTCCGTCGTCCACGCGTATGGACGCCGGTATCCACTAGCCCGAACAGGGTGTTCTTTAACACATAATGTAAGCTAAAAATCCACGAGCTGTCCGTGGGGTGTCCACACGGTGGGCACACGTACAGCCGAAGAAGGAAAGGGGACAAACGAAGGGGTCATGCGTTTACCTGGTTGCAGTCCTTGGTGTAGTGAGGAATATATGATTTTCGTTAGACCAGATGTAGATTTCTCGGTACCCCGTATCCAGCATCTTAGGCAACCTAAGTACGAATTAGCTCCCAATCGTCTCGCTGCGTCGCTCAAGCCAACGTAGTCTTCGAGCACTTTGTACAGCACGAGCTTGAACGTGAAAACCGTGTTGGTAATCACATCGAACATGCGTACGCCGATAGTCAGTCTGTTAACCTCCAAGGTGAACATGTCGTAGAACTTGCTGCTGACTTTCGGTTTTCCATCCCAGATTCCCCAAGTCATCACGTATTCTCGTTTGCAGCGAATTTCTCCTGGGAAATTGACAATCGTAAAACACAGCGGAGTCACCGTGCGTATGCCGTCGTTGAAGGATTGGACGCCATCCGCACACGCCATGATGGCAATGTTCCTCGGGTCTTTAAAGACGTCCCACTTGTTGCGAACGAAGTTGAGAAATCCTGGCGAGTCTGCACGAGCATTGGGAAACGATACATGAGAATTCCTTACACTAACTGTCCACACGGGTGGATAACTAAGTACACACGTACGGACGACGAGCGAACGAATTGTCCATACGGTGTTCACACTCATGGACAGGTTTGCACGAGCTCTGGGAAATGGCACCTAAGATTTCCGCAATTAAACTGTTCACACGAGTGGATAACGACGTCCGTGCGTACGGACGGCGTACGTATTTACCATTCATATGGTGTTCACCTACATGGACGAGTTTGCACGAGCAGTGGGAAATACGACATACGAATTCCGCACTTGCTTCGTCCACACGGGTGGACGATGCTAATCGTACCCACGGACGATGTACAGTCCTTACGTCCATGCGGTGTACACAGTCACGGATTGAAATTTCGGAGTAAACTCACCCAGTATACCATGTACCTCCGCTCGGGGGTCTTTGTCCAACATGCCTTCTTTCCACCACGTACGCGCTAGCATGGCTAACTCCGGCGTCAGGAAGAATACGGTGAACAGCGTTTCGAGCGGCCACCATCGAAAAATACAGCGAGCTCGACCTGGAATGTATACCCCCTTCACCGTCTTTCCGTCCTCGTATCTCGGTTCCAGGCATTTCGGACACTTGTCGCGGTTGGCGTGCTCGTCCTGAAAGAATTCGGAGCACTCGGGGCAAACGTCCACTTCGTGTATCCCTTGAACATCTCCTTCCACTTCTGCAATACTTGTGCATAGGTAGATGGAACCTCTGCGATGTGAGTATGTGCACTATCGGCTACTTTGTCGACGTAGTGAACACGCAGAATGTTCAGAATCGCATCGAAGTAGGCCTGCGAGCTGTTGTGGTGGTTGTGGGAGACGAGAAGATCCAACACGAAATTGTTCGCCACAACGTCAGCGGACGCTTGGACGTTTTCTAGACTTTCCTGCGCACACAAACACACACACACACACACATCCTCAAAGAAGGCATGAATGTGATGAATGCTGATGAATTGCTGACTTAGCTGATAAGGAAGACCTACCTCTGCGCTTGGGTCCTCTTGAGGTCCCAAGAAGAGCCGATTGATTTTTTTGATCGTCGCATCTGCTGCCTCGTGGATGGCAACATCTTCTGGGAATTCCTCCTCCTCACTATGTTCATCTTGTTGTCGCTCTGGTGACGGCGATCGATCACCATAAAGTCCATTGGCACGCACGTGCCGGAGAGTTTGCTTACTGGATAACCACCTTTCACCATTGCATTCAACGCAGGGACAAAATGGCATCTTTGGTCGTCCGTGCGTCGTACGTACGGCGTTCGTACGCTAGGCTTAGGTTTCCAGCGTATGGACAACGGTGTTCATACGTTCCATGTCACATCTGCGCGAATGCACCGACACTTACGTCAAGGTTGTAAACTCGTGGTCCACACGTTAGATTAAGGATGGACGCTATGTGTTGTCCGTGTGGATTCCGCAAGCATTCTAGTCCATGAGAGCGGTTGTCCACACGCGTGGAAACGTCAGTTAGCTGTCCATGTGGGGTTCGTACGAATTTTCGTATGAATAAGCACATTTCCACACGTGGGCATGTCCCATGGACGGTCTGTCCATATGGTTGGAAAAATCAGCACATTTTGAACAGTCCGCATGGATGGATAGGAAAAGCACACGCTGAATTACGAGTTTTCGTACGACTTTATAGTGTTTGTACGCTTTTTGTTGAAAAATGTCCACACGCGTGGAAACGTCAGTTAGCAGTCCATACGCTGTCCATCCGAGTTAGCCTTGACTGTCCGTATGATTCATGTCCCATGGACGGCCTTTTTCAGACCGTTCATATGACATGAAACTGGACCTCATGGAAAATAAAAACATACAAACCGTATGGACAGCGTACGGCCAGCACATTTTACCACACGGTGGACACTTGGGTAGAAATACTTAGCGAAAAAATGGCAAAAAAAAAAATCCCTTAAAAAGGCCGATGGAGGGCTAAAATCGGAGCGGGGGGACAAAAAAAAAATTAAGCGGGAGGGGGGTTAGACGCCCTCTCGCTGCTTGCGATTTACCCCAGAACAGGCACTCAGTGGGATTGTTTCCCAGCGGACAGTGCAATCGACGGTCCAGATGAACCCCCCAGTCTTAATCGGACGGTCTCCATGAGTTACCGAAACTTAAAATGGCATGGAGGCGTGGGTGGGCACCCACGACGCCCCTTGTGGACTAGCGGCGTCGTCGGCGGAATCGCCTCATATCGCTAGACCACAAGGGGTATCGTGGATGCCCATGCCTCCAAGGGGATTCGAACCCCTCACCCTCGCGTGTAACGCGTTCGGCTTATCAACATTTGACCACTCGGCCAAGCACCCACGATGATGGAAACCCGCTGCACGGCAAAACTTATATTCATAAAACCGCGTTTCCCTACAGAGAGGACTCTGATACCAATTTGAAAAAGAAAAAAGAAATTGAGACATGCATGTTCAAAATCGCCCATGGACGACGCTGTCTCATACACCAGCTCAACGGTCATACGTTCGGACGCCCGTACTGTACGGATGAACGCCACGAAGGCAGCGCTGTCCACGCCCGTGAATACCGTTTTCATGCCATCGCCGCCAAAAGTAAGCCAAATACAAACGCCCACAGTCCTCCAGCAAACGAACCTCCTCGCTTTTTTTGTTTCGTAAGTTCCCAACATGACCAGATTGCGAGTTCAGCCCGGAAGACAACGCACACAGAAACCAAAATCACCACCCCCCGCCCCCACTTCCCCGACACCGACCCGTCGCCAAACCAACTTGGTCGAGGCGACCGGGTCAAACTCCGCGATGCAGCAAATGATGCAGCAAATGCAGAGCATGCAGCAGCAAATGCTGATGTTTGCAGGGGCTGCCGGGGCGGGGGGTGCAGCCAAACCTGCAGAGGCTGCGCAGGCCGCAAATACAGAGCGGTTGGTGTTGGACCCGGGCGCCCAAGTTTTAAACGACATGAAGGAAGACGCCCGGGAGATAATCGACGACTGGCATGGAACAGGCAAGCTGCCCCCTGGGACGGTCGCCGTCATCGGGGTGGCCGTGCACAACAAGATATCCAAGCATATCCAGTCCCGACACCCGCAGGTGCCCCTGCGCATGGTCAAAACATACGTCACCAACCGGTTGAGTTATTTAAAAAATAACTCGGATGGGCCCGGTCGCTGGAAATTTAAGGTCACCCAGGACTTCCCCGACGGGTTTCACATCCGGTACAAGGGTCCAGCGGCCGGGTACAAGGTGTACGGGCACAGGGATATGCCGACCCCGGAGGAGACAGATGCGTGCCTGCAGGTGGCTCTGGCAGTGGCTGCTGGGAACCCACTCACCGAAGGCAAGCACTTTGAGATCTTCAAAGCGCTTGGTGCCCAAGCCCCTGAAGCCCCTGACGAAAAGAAACCGAAGGTAACTTTTGTGCTCTTCCGCCTGTAAACTGCGGTGTCCACTCGCTGTCCAACGGTGTCCAGGCGCGTGGTTATGTGAACCCTTTTTCAACTTGTGCCGCTTGATTGTTTCCACGCTTATGAACCACGTAGTTTGCACGTTGTCCACAGGGGTGTACGTTTTGGCTAGTGAGCGCCAGTTCTTAACTGTTTTTCTTATATGTTTCCACGCGTGTGTCGCCCGTACGAACGACTTAGTCCATACGTCGTCCCCACGGTGTCCAGGTGGAAGCGCCCCAACAGACGGTCTCCGAAGGGTCGGCGCCGCAGGCAGACGAGCACTCCCCCAACCTGGAGGGCCCTTTGGCTGTCGGGGACCAGGTTGACGTGTTTGCCACCCCCCAGGCGGACGTGGGTCGTATCGGTGACGGTTACGACACCGGCAAGGCCACCAAAGCTGGCCTTTCCAACCTCGTCATCGGTCGGGCAACCGTCGCCGCCATCGGGCCGGGGAAATCCTTAAACGAGAAGCCGATGCTTTTGCCCAGGGATACCTACGAGCTGTACGTGGAGTTTGTGGTGCACCTCCCAGAGAAGGGGGACGTTTACCCCGTGGAGAGGATGTTATCCCACCACATGTCCATGGTGGATGAGCTCGTGAGTGCCGAGCAACTCCGCACCGGGACGGCTAATAAAACGATGGAGATGCTGGAGCACAACCTCCAGTCAGTTATAGTAAGAAAAAATGTTATCTGGCAAGTCCTCCCTCCCTCCCTGCCTTCCCCTGCAACGTTCACATTTTTACCTTTTTCACTTACGCGAACGTCCATGTGTACATGTGTGCGTGGTGTTGTTTCGCTGTCCATACGCGTGGACACCATTTATTGTGCCGTCCATACGGGTGGAAGGCGGTGTACATATGTAAGGACGCCGTCTAACAAGTGGTTTATGTACGCAGGATACACAAGGCCTACTTGAGGCACGCCAACACGGACAAGCTGTATCCCGAGAGGATGACAGGGAGAAAACTGGCCGGCCTGAAGTTGGAGCCTGCTGAGGTATCGGAACGGGACCGTGGATATCCCCCCGTCACGGTGTGTTTGCTTGTATTGTTCTAGTTGCATTTAGCTTGTCATTTGTTGTCTTTGCTCTTAATGCACTTACTTAGGTTGCATTCACTTGCAGTGTCATACGAGAGGAACGAGCCGTCACTGGTTTCAGGACGTGCGGGGGTGTCAGAAGGAAGAGATGCACGATGCGGATGTTGAGGAGGAAAAGGGTAACGCGGACGATGATGAGGATGATGATGATGATGATGGGACGGTTGTTGAGGCTGTCGAGGATGAGGCTGTCGCTGCTAATGAAGAAGAGGAAGGAGAGGCTGTGGACGATGAGGAGGCGTCCGAGGAGGAGAAGAAGGAGGAGGAGGAGGAGGAGAAGAAGGAGGGGGGCGGTTCCAAGAACGAGGCTGCCAAAAAGTCACCTCTTAGATTTAAAAAGAAAAAGAATGCACTTGCACCTGCCAAAGAAGACCAGAGGCCAGGAAAGAAGCCGAGAAGCTAGGCTAGAATAGCACAATATTTTGTAAACATTTTGTATATACGTGTACCATTCGTGAATGTCCTGCAGTGTCCTGCTCTGTCGTGCTGACAAATCTTACGTCTTTCCATACGGTGTTCACACGTACGGACGTCTTGTTCATACGTGTGGATGGAATCGTCCATACGCATGGATAAGTATTATCACAAGCTATCCACACGTACGGACACCGATGTCCATACGCGTGGATATGTAAAATATACTAAGTAAATAAGTTTCCATCCGCACGGACAGCGACGTTCATCCGGATAAGGACGTCGTCCACACGTACGGACGCACGTGTCCATACGTCTGGACTATCTATATTCGACTGTCCACTTGGTGTCCTTGCGGTATCCGCACGTGCGGTTGCGATGTCCATGCGTCGTCCATACGCTTTCTTTATGGGCGTCCATATGCCCTCCGCACGCGCGTTTACGATGTCCATGCGTCGTCCATATGCTGTCCTTACGGTATTACATACGGTGTCCGCATGTGCGATTATGATGTCCATACGCTGTCCTTACGGCTATCCATACGTTGTCCGCACGTCTGGTTATGATGTCCATGCGACGTACATACGTTGTCCTTATGGGAGTCCATATGCCGTCCGCGCGCACGTTTACGATGTCCATACGCCGTCCATACGCCGTCCTTGCGGGATTATATACGGTGTCCGCACGTGCGATTACGATTTTCATGCGCTGTCCATACGATGTCCTTACGGTTGTCCATACGTTGTCCGCACGTCCGGTTACGGTGTCCATACGCTATCCATACGGGTTTCCATACGGTGTCCCTGCGCTGTCGTGCGGGTGATTAGTGCCTCTGTCCACGCGTATGGACACCATGTGGACATGTTTTCTGTCCATACGGTGTCCATACGGTGTCCATATGGTGGTCCATACGGTGTCCATATGAAATCCTTACGATGTCCATGGGACATTTTCATATGGACACCACAATTACGCGTCGTCCGTATGGTTCTTACATATGCATCAAGGTTTCGCCAGAAATCTGCTCAGACCGTCCATACGGTTGTCCATATGGGTCCTTACGATATCCATACGCTGTCCATATGCAAATCCACACGGATGAATGGGCCAATAATTTGTAGGGACAGTACACGCAGGCGCCGGAGCACAGGCCGTCGAGGAGGACTCGCAGGAACAGTGCAGCGCTGGAGGGACAGTCGTGAACGCCACCACTACTACAGGGTTGGAGGGATGACACGCCCTCATCGCGGGCTCGGAGGTAGCTCGCCACCGTCGCACACCTGAGGTTGGGGACGCGCTCGCCATTATGGCAGGCCTGGAGGCCACGCATTATCATTGCAGCCGTGGGAGAGAGACTTGGCCTGAGGCTCGGAGAGAGCAGCCGCATTTCAGCAGTATTGTGGCCGTGGAGTTCGTGGAGCACACTGAGCTTTGGAGCTTGTTGGCGTGTCGCAGAGCACCCATTGCTGAGAGGATTTTGACAGGCGCACGGAGCGCAGTGGCTTGGTTCGATGGCCACACGCGTTTGCACACAGAGGTTGGATCGAGGACCGTGGCGTCACACTTTATCGCGCGCGCTTGGAGAGGTGGCGCAGCACGCTGTTGTCACGAACCGCGGAGGGGCACAGTGCACCACCGTCACCCACCTTGGTCATACAGAGCTGGAGGGACGGCACACGATCGAGGACACACTGGAGCTGGTGGGCAGCTGAGCAGTGGTTGGAGTTGTGGTGCACAGAGCAGACACCTGCACACGCACCTGATACGTGGAGGGAGGTCGCAGCAGACATCCATTCGCGTGGGACGTGTACGTCACGCACAGCAAGAGGAGCAGCACAGTGCTGGAGGGACGGCTCCTACGCCGAGCTCGCTCACGCTCACCGAGCACTTGGAAGGGCAGCATCACCATTGAGGACGTTGGTACCTTTGTGTTGGAGGGACTTCACCTACGTGCACTCAGAGCGCAGACTCTGACGCTGACACGCAGAGGTGGCACGCCACCATTGCATAGTTGGAGGGACGACATGTCCTTATTGTGGGCTCGGAGGCAGCTCATCACCATCGCAGACCTGGTAGCAGCAGCAGCAGCAGCAGCGCGTCACCATTGAGAGCTTGGAGACGGCACACGGCTGCCACGTACTTGGAGGTAGGGCATCATCGATATACATCATGGACTTCATCATCATAGACGTGGAGCTGTATTGCACTGCCACCACACTGGCAGGCACACATGGCAGTACACTCAGACCACGGGGTGTGGCACCGACGCACGGACAGTGTGCACACTGCTGAGCGCAGAGCTCAGGGACTACGACACCTACATGGCTGGCGAGTTGAGATATACGCTGGAGCAGACACTAGGACATGTGCCTGCACGCACTTCGAGGACATCACAGCAGTCGCAGTACACACTACTGGGCGCACGGCACGGGGGCTAGCATTACTGATGTTGCACACAGCAGTGAGCACACTGCACACGAGAGCTGGCGGGTTGAGCCACAGTGCGCAGACAGAGGTCACGCATACACAGCGACTGGGGGACACGCTAGATCAATCAGGTGAGAGAGCCATGCGAGGCAAGATCACCAGGCAGCAGCACTGCCATCTTATGAGAGAGCCATGCGAGGCAAGAGCACCAGGCAGCAGCACTGCCATCTACGACTAGTGAGCACACAGCCCAGACAGTTGGCACACACGAGACCATGGGGTGAGAGAGCCACCACTACTACAGGGTCTGAGGGATGACACGCCCTCATCGCGGGCTCGGAGGTAGCTCGCCACCATCGCACACCTGAGGTTGGGGACGCGCTCGCCATTATGGCAGGCCTAGAGGCCACGCATCATTGCAGCCGTGGGAGAGAGGCGGAGCACTCTGGGGTTGTTGCGTCATCATCATGGGCTTGGAGCTTACACACCACTATCACTGAGCTGGAGGACAGCTCATCACTATCATCAACATATGCTGGGGGACACATCAGCAGAAGACGGTTGGCGAGCCTTGAGAACACGCACTTGCGCCGCCGTATGACAGATGCATGTACGTATTGGTGGTTGAGCACGGACTGGTGGCATCACGATGCCTATCAGAGCGCACTGCACAGATAGCAGGCGCACACATCAGCGGTTGGCGAGCCTGGAGAACACGCACTTGCGCCGCCGTATGACAGATGCATGTACGTATTGGTGGTTGAGCACGGACTGGTGGCATCACGATGCATATCAGAGCGCACTGCACAGATAGCAGGCGCACACATCAGCGGTTGGCGAGCCTGGAGAACCAGGGGAGAAGTCCTCTCCGGAGGCCTTTCGGCCAGTTTTCGAGAAAACATTTGTTTTTTCTTGTTTTGACATCTTTTTGCATACTTAAGGGTCAAAATTCTTTCGGCCAATCTTCGGCCAAACCCTCTTTTTGGGAGACTCTCTCGGCCAGGGGCCGGTCAATCGCGACAGGACTTCTCCCCTGTGGAGAACACGCACTTGCGCCGCCGTATGACAGATGCATGTACGTATTGGTGGTTGAGCACGGACTGGTGGCATCACGATGCCTATCAGAGCGCACTGCACAGATAGCAGGCGCACACATCAGCAGAAGGAGGTTGGCAAGCCTCGAGAACACAGGGAATTATGATGGCTACGCTGGGATCCAGGGCGTTTGATTCATGCTTTGAGCGCAGATACTGGGTACAGTCGTTCGTAGCGTTGGGACTATCTCAGATGAGAAGTCACGGGCCATGGGCTGCAGCGCAGGCGAGTCGCACAAGGCCGATGCGGATTGTGTGGCAGAATGCCAGTTTGAAGATGGTTGGCGAGCCTTGAGAACACGCACTTATGATGGCTACGCTGGGATCCAGGGCGTTTGATTCATGCTTTGAGCGCAGATATTGGGTACAGTCGTTCGTAGCGCTGGGACTATCTCAGATGAGAAGTCACAGGCCATGGGCTGCAGCGCAGGCGAGTCGCACAAGTCCGATGGATGGATTGTGTGGCAGAATGCCAGTTTGATGATGGTTGGCGAGCCTTGAGAACACGTATGGCAGTGACGGACAGCTTGGAGAGCTGGCGGTTACTCAGCGCACTGCACAGATAGCGGGCGCACACAGTGTATGGTTGGCGAGCCTTGAGAACACGCACTTTGGCAACCACGGTACAGGTGTACGTACTGGGGGGCTACTTTGTTATGGCAGAAGACGTATAGCTCGGAGAGCTGGTGGATACAGCACCTGCTGCAGTGAGCACAACACACGATGTGGACTTCATATGGTCAGATCACCACCGTTGCACAGGCTTGGGGGAGAGCTGGCACATGCTTACATCTGGGACTTGGTCGTGAGCTGGGGCTTCACATTGTTTGAGCCTATCTTATCGGGCGACCATGTCTACGAGCAGGATCACATCGAGGAGATATTTTCATCATTATGCCTTGCTGGCCTTCGCGTACAGCTTGTTCACAGCACGGCAGGAGGGATGTTAGATGAAAATGCACCCGCGAGACGACTTACTGAGACATTTGAGGACAGCGATGAATGTCATGCCGAGCACGCACACATATATACTACGTTGTATCTTACCGCAGCGCATCGATATGTCATCTGATGGTTTATTTGGTAACTGAGGAGTTACAGCATCTCTTGGTTGTAATTTCAGTGTTTGTACCATCATATGCACGCGTTTGCGACAGCTGTAACAAACGCCGGCGTTTCATGGTACCGCGCCGGGTTTGTCCAGCTGGTGACACATTGTGACACAGGTGTGACGTACGCATGACAGATTATCTTATGTGGCACTGGCGATGCAGACTGCTGATGACAGTTTACGGCTGGTTTCAGATGTGACACAAAATGCAGAGTACAACCGATGGTGCATGTGGCAGATGTTTGGATGACGACTGACGACGTGGGCACGATCGTAGGAGGCAGTGAGATAATGTGACACAGATGGTGATCGCGCAGAGGTGAGAGCGCGATGCGCGGACAGGTGACTGGTAGTTTGGAGGTCACGAGACAGATTTGTGGAGAGGATATCAGGGAGTCCGGACGGAGAGCTTTCCAGTAGCTCTTTTCCAATTTCCCACTCACTGGATTCGTGGGCAAACGCGCAGCGTATATCAGTGTATATATATAGAGAAGCAGTTTTACTCACTTGAGAGTGGGGACCCAGACGCCTGAGTCTGGGTCCCCCACGGTGGCAGGTTGACTCGCGTTGCGGATGCGCGTTGCTCTTTGTGTATGCATGAAGGCCGGATTAGCGCCTAAGACAGTTGTGTACACTTCTTGGTTCTGTAATTAGCTCGTATGTTATTGCGGACACAGTGAGACAGTATATTTGAGGCTGAATGCCCAAACTTTGCGTCAATTGAGAGTGGTTTCTTTTGAAAGACTTGCCTTCTTATTGTGGACTATGTTGCGGTTACCTCCGGATTCGCTCGCGCACACAATACGCACGCGAGCATGTTATTTGTATTACAAGTTATTTTACGCATTCGCGTTCACTCAGAATATCTTCGTCTCGGAATTCGTACTTATTTTATGTTAGATGAAAATGCACCCGCGAGACGACTTACTGAGACATTTGAGGACAGCGATGAATGTCATGCCGAGCACGCACACATATATACTACGTTGTATCTTACCGCAGCGCATCGATATGTCATCTGATGGTTTATTTGGTAACTGAGGAGTTACAGCATCTCTTGGTTGTAATTTCAGTGTTTGTACCATCATATGCACGCGTTTGCGACAGGGAGCACTTTGTTCCAGCCCTCCAAGACTTCTTAATCATCAGCCCCATCTACAAAGGAAATGCATTTGAAATTGAGTAAATATATTAATAGACTTTTAGGAATTGAGTGTAGTGCAGTAAGGGATTTCGAAGTTCCCACATCGGAACGTGAGCTTTGAACTCGCTGTGCTTGTATAAGGTGTCTCCCATATGCCACCACTGATGGACACGGGGTTATGTGTTTATTACACATTTTGAGTTTTAGCCCTTGTTTATTAGTCCAAATGTTTGTCGCTTTGCGATACATACATCCATACATACAATAACAACATGTATGCATGTATATGTCTAGCGGTTTCATAAAATCTCGATGCTTTAATAGCCCTCCGTCTGAGGGATTTTCAATGTACCAATGACTTGCTTTGTAGTATTCAATAATCTCGATTGTTCTCTTAACTATTGCATCAGCCAATGCAAAGTTTCTGACCCCGACTCGTTTCGCTTTAGAATACTCGGTACAAGGAGGAGATGCCCATATTATATCGAAATGATTTGGCGGGTACACTGTATAGTCCCACATCAGAATGTCAACGTTGTGAGTAGGATTAAACCTCGGGAGTATATCAAGGGAGACGACTTCGCAATCTTTATGCAGGTCTTTGAATATTTTGCTCACTGAGCATGTTCCACTAAACAATTCTGATAGTCTCATACAATGAAGAATAAAAAAAAGGTGGCAGATTAGGTCATATTCTCATTATCTTATATATAGTCTATAATATGACCTAATGTGCCACCTTTTTTAATATTATGATAATGAAGAGAACAAGTACTATACCGGAGTCTATACTTATCAAACTTGCATAGAAGATTCGGCTACCTGACCGGGAATTATCCACTCGTTGAAATTCCTTCTGAACATACTTAAATGACTCGGTTTCCGATGCAGGTCAATAAACAGAAAATCATGTGGCCCTTGTATAGCCTGATTGTATACCGAGTTGAATTCCTCGATTGGAATCTCCCCTCCGACCTCCTCCCCTATTTTATCAATCTCTTTTTTATTCTTATTTCGGAAGACTAACATATGTGTAAGATTACCTCTTATTGATTTTAAGAGGTAGTCCGCCCGAGCTTGACGCGTGTTTCAGACACGCGAAAAGAAGGGTGATTCCGAGGGCACCGTCCTTCAGTTTCCCGAGATGTCTATGTTTGATAACCATGTTGTTGAGCTTACTCGATGGTCTCATCATATCGGTGTCTTGGGTGTCATCAAAGAATGCCGCGATCACGGGCCGCTTTCCCCCGTACTTGTGCTGGGGTGCTAGAATATTTCCATTTTCGTCTCCGAACTCGAGGAGTAATTCACCGGGAATCTCATACACACTGATATTATGATTGTTCGACATCTTCATAAGCTTCTTATACCGTTCCATCTTCTCTTGGTATTCATCATACTCTTGGGCTTCGGTATCAAGGATGCCTTCAATCTGATTTGGAACATCAACGGTAGGCTCTAATACATCTGATTGATCGAGTGGCAAGTCATTATAGTAATGCATGTTATTATGAAAAGTTGGACTTACAAGAATAAGTCTGTCTAAAGCATTGTTTTGTTTCATCAATCGAAGTAGGTGTGTCAAAGAGCAGCTCTTTCCCGTCCCGCGTTTCGCACAGGCCAACATCCGGGTTTTTTTAATGCGAATAAATTCCATATAATTACATAAGTCGGTCCACTTCAGCATATTGGACGCAGACCAAAAGGGCGTGTAAATAGAATATAAATGGTACAGCGTGTATTTTCTGAATTAGATGACAAGATTCGCCATCAGTCGTATAATTAATGCAGGCCGTCTTTTTTGAATCAGAATACAGTGACTGTGTCATGCACCACGTTAACGTTATCCGTGATATATCCAAACTGATGACGGAAGACGCATGGATACGCGGACCGGCAGGAGGTGTCACATTTACGATAATATTATTAAAAACGGGAGTGATTTCCAATCGGCGGACATCGTGTATAATTCGGAAAATGGTGCTGCACGTTGGACGTCACATATTCACTGTTCACGACGTCGTACTGAATACTCGCAGGTTATGGATTGCGATATCAACATACGGCACATGCATGACACGCTGGGAAATCTACCAAACATGAAATCTGAGGAATTTATACTCGTATCATATAAAGCATGAAGACTTGATGGAATTCGGACTCCGTGGACGATCTCTCGCAGGCGTATGCTAGTCACGATGAATACAGGTGTTTTTGTATAATTATAGAGATGCGCCCTCGCTGGATAGGGATTCAGCAAATCATGAAATAGAATTATACAGCGTGACATAAATGGTATATGTATGATGGGCATCCCAGCACGGTATAATAAGAACAGTCGTCGAAAAGTCTTATACCTGACTATATTGAGTTCCATTTCTTCTTCCTCCCTGATGTAAATCATCGTAACGCCGCTTGGGTGCACGTTGTTTATGCGGAACCCAATCAGGCATTATAAATATACAGGCGATGAGTGCCACAGACAAGATGCTAAAAAATGTGCCGCGATATATACCAGCGCGTATGGATGGCATAAGTATAATAAATAATGTCCAGAGGGTTAACAGTGCCAGTCACGTCTTGTTGGTATAAATATACACATAAACATGAAGACGTTATACTGTAAAGTGAACACTGCTAAGTCCGGAGCTAATCAAGCTTGCATACGCACAGGTTCTGCTACGATTTGCATAGCAACATTCTAGTTTCCGCCCGGTGAGACGTATACCTGCGCGTGCCCGTATGCAAGACGTTGTGGTGCAGAATGAGAGCAAAACACGGTTGATGTGAAACAAATACAGATGTGTCAATCTCACAAGCGTCAGCAACGCTCGGATTGATCATATGATTAAAATCTGCGCGGATGAACGCTCGGACAGATCATATAATTAAAATCTGGAGGCGAGGATGAAAAAGTATTACCCTCAAACCCGTAAGACTGAATATCCGAGTCATCATCGACATCTATATCTTTCGTGTATAAATGCTCAAAAAATGAAATGATGTAATATATCCACCCTGTTAGTAAATCAGGGGGTATTAGTATTAGTACGATGAATACAGGTGTCACATGATGCGGGGTCGCGACACGGAGCCGTATTCCATCGGAGAATGATGTGACATGACATGACACTGACGAGAGACAAACACAAGTCATCCTCGATGCCAGAATTCGATGGAAGATGAAACCGATGAAAGTTGGACGCGTGGAGGTTTCATGCGGCATTTTTACGAGAGAGGGGTTATGCACATATTACATCCAGAAACATTTAAAATCCCATGCAGTGACACTTTTGTGTTTTGAACATACCCGATACCGCACGTTTGCCCACAGTCAAACTCTCCGTCTACTGCAGAGTTACGTACCCAGCATATTCAGAATTACGTCCGTTGCGTTTAGGGGTTGCTTGGAAAACAAATGAATTTAGTCGCTTGGAAAACAAATGAAGTAAATTTCTAGGTTTGGAGAGTGTGCGCGACGAGTGAACTCTAGAGTGAAATAGCGTTTTCAATTCGCCCAACGGTAAGCTTCGATGTCTTTTTGCGCCCAAAGTAAGAGAAAATTACGATTGATATTGCGAGGTCAAGAAAATTTAAGGTTGCGGGGCAAGAGATGGTAGGACTTTCAATTTTGTCCAAGCACTGCCCCTGGGCGCTTTTAGGGCCTAAAAGCGCCCGATTTTGAAAATCCTGTAAAAGGTAGCAAGGCATACGCACACGCCAATAAAATTGTTCCCCCTTGGTTCAATTTAAGCGTAAACTCTATCGGGTTACGCCCCTAACCGAATATGTGACGAGTGTCATTTGCTCAAGAGCTCACAGCTCACAGAGCGCCAGACCTAAAGGTCTGGAGATCTCAGTTCGAATCTGAGATGCCACACGCTCAAGGTGCGTTTTCTCCACCCTTTATGTGCATCGTGCAAGACTAGCATAGCCATATTTTCCATATTAGCCATATTTTCATCAGGTGTTAGGGTGCTGCTTTCAAGGAGCACTCTCATTCCTGCAGATCGACGCGCCCTCTTGCAAAAGAGTGGAGCTCTCTCGAGGAATGAGGTGGCGCGCCCAGCAGTTTTCGTTTCTTTTTGGGTAGCCTTTTGCCTTGGAGCCCTGCAAAGCGTGCAGATCGAAGTTTTCACCATTTGTTAGGGTGCTGCTTTCAAGGAGCACTTCGTTCCTGCAGATCGACGCGCCCACTTGCAAAAGTGTGGAGCTCTCTCGAGGAATTAGAAGGCGCGCCTAGCAGTTTTCGTTTCTTTTTGGGTAGCCTTTAAGGAGCACTTTTAGCCTGCAGATCGAGCGCCCCCTTGAAGATTAAGGGCGGAGCTCTCTCGAGGAACTAGAAGGAGCGCCCAGCGCATAGGACTCTATTTTTTCTATCTAAGCATGACGACTAGATTGTATTTCTTAAGGTAGTAATGCTTGCAATTTATCCTAGAAGGGTCTAAGGGAATGTATGTGTGCTTCCTGTGTAAGGTGTCGAGGTAAAGATGAGCTTGCAGCGAAGGACATGAAGTGGAAGGTAAGTGTCCGCCGGCATTTAAGTTTCTAATAAGCACATATGGCTTGCATGACCACGCATAAGTTTCTAATCGAGCATAAGTTAAAATTCCAGTTGAGCTTAAGTTTGAAGCCCCTCGGAAGAAAAGTGCACAGCATATTCGCATAAACCCCCATGACCCTAGTGCAGAGCATATGGAGGGCCCTTTCAGCCACGCACCAGGCAGAGGGTGCAAAGTTTTTCAGTTATGCTTGTTCGCGCCAAACCCTTGTGTGCATATGCCATCCTGAGCAATATCTGTGCTACTTAGATAATACAAAGAAGCGGAATCAAAGCCCGCGTTGTGAAAAGAAAACACGTGCATAAGTAATGGTTAGGAACACAAGCGGAATCATACCCCGCTAGGGAAGATACCAATGGGCATAGTGGAAGTAATGTATAGATGGGTCATGCACTTCTCGCGGCGACACCCCATAGGATTTCTGCCGAAATAGCATCCGAACGCGTGCGAATCATGGAAAATGGATCGGACTATCGTTTTCCTCGACATCGAATTGTGTTTAGGCACATATATATATCATAGTTGTATGTTATATATATATCAATATTGAAATTAATTTCTCACTTGTCGCCAAATCATAGGGTTATTAGTTTGTTCGTAAAAATCGACATGTTCAGTCGATGGGGCTGCAAATGCGCGCACTATATGAAGTGACATATTAGAACATTTTGACATATCGAACGCGGCTTTCCGATCATTTTGGACTTGAAACTGAAATTAATTTTTCACTTGTCGCCAAAGCCGCATAGGGTTATTTATTTGTTCGTAACGAGTCGACATGCTCTATCGATGGGGCTGCAAATGCGCGCACTATATGAGGTGATATATAAGAACATTTTGACATATCGAACGCAACATCCCGATCATTTTGGACTTGAAACTGAAATTAATTTCATCATAGCGGGTTATTAATTTGTTCGTAAAAGTCGACATGCTCAGTCGATGGGGCTACAAATGCGCGCACGACTATATGAGATGATACATGGGAATATTTTGACATATCGAACGCAGCATCCCGATCATGAAATTGCACCCAACACACAAGCTTATCCATACGAACATATTGGCATATCGAACACATGAATCCGGTCACGTTTCATCCGAAATTGAAAATTATTTTCTAGCGGCGCCCGCCCGCCATACCGATAGGGTTATTGTTATGGGACTAACTTTTGATGTACTCAGCCTTTGGGGGTGAAATTGCACCCAACACACAAGCTTATCCATACGAACATATTGGCATATCGAACACATGAATCCGGTCACGTTTCATCCGAAACTGAAAATTATTTTCTAGTGCGCCCGCCCGCCATACCGATAGGGTTATTGATATAGGACTAACTTTTGATGTACTCGGCCTTTGGGGGTGAAATTGCACCCAACACACAAGCTTATCCATACGAACATATTGGCATATCGAACACATGAATCCGGTCACGTTTCATCCGCGAAACTGAAAATTATTTTCTTCTCGAGACCTCCTAATAAGATTATGGGGGGCGCGATACTAATGGAGGGCCCATGACGGTACCGCGATAGACCCCCCCAACTAGCACATAATTTCCTTAATAACACGGTGAAATCAAGGGGGGTAACCCCTCCCCCCCCCCGCCCTTCCCGAACATTTTCATACTTAACTCCCCCCCCACCCCCATTTACACCCATATTTACAGATACAAGATACTGCAGTACTCATATTCGATATTAATACGGACTTACTGAGTATCATACTCCATACTGTACTCGATACTGAACACATCGCGAGCACGACGCGACGTGACGATCGACGCCTCGAGCGATGCGATGCCCATGTGATGGGACATTCTTTCGGGACCGATGATGACGTGACGGTTGACTCGCGCACCCGAATTCGAGAACGTACGGCGTTTTGTCTCCATATACTATTTATCTTATACAACATTTTGCGATATAATCGCCGATAGTCATCATCACCCGAAAGGTTACATCGCGACCGTAAACATACGGTCAGATAGTATCTGCACCATCAGATTCTGTATTCTGACAGGTGGTAACTCGAAACCGACTTAGTTTGAAAAATGACCTCTCAATGTGCATGTCTACTTCCGGTCAAAGCTGTGCTAAGGTCAACTTTTCACGGCGGTTCGATCTATCGGGAGGGTTTCATCTCGTTCGCAGGATTCCCGCCTGCAAGCGAGAGCCCTAGGGTAGGGGTCCCTGCCAGTTCGTTCCCGCCTTTCAATTTGGCGCATCATGCTTGAAAATTGAAAGATTTCCTCCCGATGAATCTTTCAAACTAAAACTTTTCTCTCCGATATACTTCAAGTTTCACTCGAAAACATATCGTCAACGTTCCACTACGGTGGGTACGTTTATCGCTCAGGGTTCGCTTTGATCCGCTGCATTATCCGCCTTGCAGTATGGCGCATCTAAAAGTGGATAAGATGTATGAAAAATATTCCGAAAGTGTTTCTCAAAGACGCAGAAAAGTTTCATTTAAACGAAACCCTTCTGGCCGTTTTGCGCTCAAAGAAACAGCAGATCAATCTGCTAGTTCTGAAGCGCCCTCGGCCACATCTGCCTTAGAAACAAATTGCGCGTTTCGCGCACAAGTAACTTGAAGCCTTGAGCTTCAAGTAACTTTAAGATATGTATCTTGGCAGTATTTGTGCCAAGTTTCGTGCTCTAGGACGCACGGGAAGCCCTCGGCTGTTTGGCATCTTTGGGTTTGGGTGTCACGTTCGAACCCAAACCCAAAACATCTGCCTTTGAAATAAATTGCGCGTTTCGCGCACAAGTAACTTGAAGCCTTGAGCTTCGGGTAACTTAAATATATGTATCTTGTCAGTATTTGTGCCAAGTTTCGTGCGCTAGGACGCACGGGAAGCCCTCGGCTGTTTGCCATCTTTGGGTTTGGGTACGTTCGAACCCAAACCCAAAGGCAAAGGCATAGGACAGTTTCGTAGATTCTGTCCCGATGCCTTCGCAACCTCGCATGCTAACTCATATTATAATGAATATTCAACATTCAAGCGTTGGATACCCCACGCCAACGGGAAGCGCTCGGCTGATTTGTTATTTGGGTATGCGCACCCAAATGACAAAAAACGCATCTTTGAAACTCGTTAGTTTCAAAGATGCGTGGCCGATGCCTTCGTGCTTATGTGGATATTTCATATGAAATATGCCATGGAATAAATGTGAATATCCCGCACAAACGGGAAGCGCTCGGCTGTTTTGTAATTTTAGGGTGCACCCAAAATACAAAACGCATCTTTGAAACTCGGAAGTTTCAAAGATGCTTGCCGGTCGCGTGCAGCAGTAAAAGGCAAGGCAAAGGGTTTAGGATATAGAAGAAGTAGGAATAGTTTTCAGAAGCACTAGAATACTTTTCATATGCTTCTGAAAACTATTCCTACTGCCGCTAAATCTTAAACCCTTTGCCTTCCCCTTTGCCTTTGACCTTCCGTTCGCAGCTTTACCATTCTGTTTCTGAGCGAACTGGAGTTTCAAGGAGTTCGGCAGTTTGCCAGAGTTCTCCATCATTATCTTCATCCACGAAAGCAGTCGGATCAAGAATTCGCTAAATCCAGATCGTTTAAAATAATTTATATTTCCGGTATATTCGATGCATCTTGAGTCAGAAGATGGTGCATAAAATGATGTTCATTACAAACGAAAAACGCCGTAGAACGAAGCAGTAGGAACTATTAAATTTCACGAACTCCGTGGTATGCATTAAAGAAGACTGAACCACTTGCATGCACAACAGCGGGTCTTCTCACCCGTCAGTCTTCTTTTTGTTTCCGTGCTGTTATTTCAAACGTTCGTTTTAAATACTGATCACACACGCCGTGTATTCACAGGTTGGGTTCGCTGGAGTCTGCTAACGGCGAACGGTCCAAACCTCGCAAGGCATTTTTTTACAATTTAGGCACCCCCTTTTGCCTCCTGGCGATTTCCAAAATCCACTACAAACCATCACAGCAGTGGGAGCGGTTGCTAAAATTTGTCTTCCCAAGTGTAATCGAGACAAAATATATTGTGGGTTGCGCCCCCCACTCTGTATGTGACCATTGGTTGAAACAACGAACGTCCCTGTGCGAAATCACGTAACGTGATTTTCACACTGCGGCATCGTTGACTTACAATATGCAATTTGTTGCACAAATTGCACACAGTAGATTTTTTGGAATTGATTTGCGCTTGAGAAATGCTTCACGGATCTGTGGTGAGGGGGAAATATTCCCACTGCACAGACTGTCATATTTCTCTGGTTGGAAAGTCTTTCACTGACCGAACGTTTGCTTGTGTGTGTTTCAGGTATGGCTGTTATCATATCAATGTGGAAAGGAGTGGGACGCGAAATGCCATGTTTGTTTCATTAGATGAATTAGCCTAGACCCTGCTTTGAAAAACGTTGACCTCTGCTACAGTTGATAGATGCAGGCGTAAACTAGTATTTTTGTAAACTTTTAATTCTGTTTGCGCAATGCTTTTAGTATTTTATCGGCGCACTTCGTTTGTCTTGTTGTAGAGTCCGATGCTTGTACACGCGCATTCGTTAAGTTTAGGGCCACGCACGCAGCGTATCTCGTTCATAACTCGGAGTGCTGCGAAGTAACGCATGCACGCTTGCTGTGGACTAGCACATCGAGGCAGCTACACTCAGCCGTGAAATACATCTACTGCTGAGTGGTACTGTACTTACGTTCGCACATCGAAAGCACACAGCAGCGCGTCATGTGATACATATATAATGCAAATATATTACATATATATGCGCGATGCATACTACCTGCAACTATTCCGGATCCACAAATATACAGCATACTTACACGATATGTAGTATGCTGCATACTTATGGATCCACAAATATGCAGCATACTTACGAGATATGCAGTATACCGCATACTTACGGGTGTCGCAACCATAATGCGAATAAATACGGGGGGTGCATAAATTCCGGAGATTTGCTGTATGTACCTTTTATGCAGGAGTTTTACACAAGGTGTATACACCCGTAATTATGCGGATGCTGCAAGCATAATGCGCATATATGCGGAACCCATCTCAAAGCCGAATTTCTACGTAAGTTATGCAGGGCAAAAAAACCCGGATGAAGATAACCCCGTGCAATTGAATAAAATCATCGGGTGTGTTAATTGGAAACGCTGAACTCTTTGGCACTTGAATATCATATGATTTATCTTTCAGTCTTTGGAACTGCATATACTATAACGATAGAAATAGACTTGAGTAAGCTTTGTCATATCCCGGTTCCATCTCAGCGTCTCGTTTTCGAGGTGGTGGTGATTGAGATGCAACTCGGCTTTGCTTACGTCTAGCAGACTTCCTAACAATCACCTGAGGTTCTTCTTCTTCGGACTCAGAAGAATCAGATTCAACGATGACAACCTGCTTTTTCGGTTTCTTCTTAGGGGCTTTTGGTTTCTTGACAACGACGTGTTCTACTTCGGGTTCGGGTTCGGGTTCGGGTTCTTTAGTCTTAGATGTAGCTTTCTTAATGGTCTCTTGGGCTTCGGTAACTTTTTGAGATTCCTTAAGTTGCTCGGCCATCTTGATATCTTGTTTCTGTTTGGCCTTGGCACGACGAGTTTCGAGAGCCCTCTCCCTCATTAAAGCAAGGCGTTCGAGTGTCTTCGGGTCAGTTACTTTCTCCCCCTTAAGTGGCATTGAGTAATTATTAGATACCCTGAGAAAATAATATTTCTGAATTTGTGTCGCAAACGCGTGCATATGATGGTACAGTCTCGGAATCGAACGAACTTAACACTCGCGATTGATCATAAGCATCATTAATATCCACTGGTGCCGGTAACTGATCGAGCAATTCTCAACACAACATAAGATCGTAGAGCTACAAAATTTTTAAAATTCTGATACCCTGTTATCGAACGCTGAACTCTTACATGCAAGCCCAGATTCCAACATATTGTGTGTATAAAAGTTGTGAGCAGAACTGTCTTAGCACTCTAGCACTGGCACGCGAACAGCCACCTAGTACTTGCGAAGGCAAAACAATAATGAGTCCACTAGCCTGACCTTCGGTCAGAGTCTACTTATATCTCAATGTCCTGTCACATTTCCCAAAACTGTAACGGGTTCTAGCCCTTAAATCTTCATCTGGCCAATAAAAGTCATTATTCCATGCCAGCTCTAACAATGTTACCGTTTACCGCATTCTGACTGACACGTCAGCGGCAAAGGAGTCACTGCCATCTTTGTCTTATCATTCCCTGGTCACTTGATGGTGACCATATCTTCTCTGACAAGTCTGCATCTCACAGATGGTCATCTTCGTAAAGCCTGTCATGCTGTCACCACTGTCATGCGTGTCACCAGCTGAACAAACCCGGCGCGGTACCATGAAAAGCCGGCGTTTGTTACAGCTGTCGCAAACGCGTGCATATGATGGTACAATCTCGGAATCGAACGAACTTAACACTCGCGACTGATCATAAGCATCATTAATATCCACTGGTGCCGGTAACTGATCGAGCAATTCTCAACACAACATAAGATCGTAGAGCTACAAAATTTTTAAAATTCTGATACCCTGTTATCGAACGCTGAACTCTTACATGCAAGCCCAGATTCCAACATCCCCCATCTGTAGCTGCTGCGTGCAGTAGCACAGACTCAAATGTGGGCTTGCTCAGCATACTGGGTCGTATCACCATCTGCCATGAACTTGCCCAAACTGAAAGTGAACATACCAATGCCTTCACCTTCTCCGCCTTGTAACATTCTGGCTCTGACCAGTGGATTCTTGAACACCAAGACCCACATACACCTGCGACCAATAGGTCCATGTTCCAGATGCCCAATCACATGTGTAACAAACGCCGGCTTCTCATGGTACCGCGCCGGGTTTGTTCAGCTGGTGACACGCATGACAGTGGTGACAGCATGACAGGCTTTGTGAAGATGACCATCTGTGAGATGCAGACTCGTCAGAGAAGATATAGTCACCATCAGGTGACCAGAGAATGATAAGACAAAGATGGCAGTGTGTCACAAACCACGGCTTATCGTGTACCTCAGCTGGGTTGTGACACTTGCTGTAGCAGTCTCTGTGACGAACGTATGACACGCGCAGTACGATACGCGCGAGGAGTTATGACAGTGACGAGATACGGAAATACGGATGGGTGTTACACTTGTTTGGAGATAGCGAGAATAAGTAGGGCGGCGTAGTGAGAGTGAGCAGACGCTCATTTTTGTTTTGCCTTCGTAACAGTGATTCCGAGAATAACCAGGACTCGCTTGAGACCGCGAAAACAGCAGTGTTATGAGATAATTAATAAGATACGGTATTCTTATGCTTGTAAAGATATACATTTGTGGACTTCTCCTTGTGCGACTGCGTCAGAACTGTAATTAACAGTCTTTTTCAAAACAAAAATGTGCCTTATTACAGACATGTCGTCTGTAATGCTGAGAGTTCAACAGCAGTCCTGAAGAACGAGACCTCTGAATGGTGATGCCAGGGACGGATATATCCGTACTGGTAAGCCTTGGAAGAGGTTGAGTGAAGCAGGCTGTTGCGACACTCGAAGTTCACCAGTCTTGCGAAGTACAGCGACATCGGTCACAGCAGAACCAGTTGCTAATTTTACGAACATGATTGCAGCGTTGAGAATTATGTACTGGGCTATTTCGGGAAGTGACATCCTGTTGGAGCAAAGCACCAGACGGTAAAGCCAGGGACGGATTCATCCGTACTGGTACGCCTGAAGGCGTGGAGCGAAACAGGACTGTCAGTGGGCATCTTCACGACAGCATTCTTTGTGGTCACCTGACTCATGCTGGCGTTCTACTGACTTACTGCGTGGACCAGAGACACTAAGTGCAGAGGCAACCCTGCTGGACATCTGGGAGAGCCAATATAAGACCGGGTCACAGATGGAACCTTGCTCACCAGTCGTGGACGAGATTATGCTGGCAGTGATTGCTACTTAGAGCAAAGCACTGAAAGGTGAGGCCAGGGACGGATTCATCCGTACTGGTAAGCTGGGAAGTGTGGAGTGAAAAGAGCCTTCACACCAGTATTTCTTCTTCACCAGAAAGGTAGCAACGGAATCCAAGGCTGACCGCGAGGAACAGCAACGGGCAGAGAGGCGTGCTCAGAGGGCGATACGAGTGAGCCAGCATTTCTCAGAGCTGGAGGGAGAGGAAGGGGCTGCCGGTGGCCAGCCTGAGGCACAAGCACTAGTACAGCCTGAGGCACAAGCACCAGTCCAACTGCAAGCCCAAGCCCAGGAGCCATTAGTAATCTTTGAAGAAGACATGGAGTATACTGACTACGCTCGTGTCAACCTTGGTACACTGCCCAACTACACGGGCACCAAGGAAGAAGATCGGCCCAAGTTCCTGAGGGAGTTCGCCGACATGTGCGAGAATTTCGTACGGCAGCACAACGCCAACGTCAGGAAGAGGCTCAGGTCCGGGGCTGGCACCCTCACCGAAGCTCAGATGAAGACTCTGAGAGAGACTCCCCCTGACTTTGAATACCTGTGGGACATCGTCCCTGCGTGTCTGGCTGGAGAGAACTCACAAGCTCTCAGCTGGTGGCGCGAGAACTATGAAAGAGGGGGGGTAGTGACCTCCAACATGGACCGAGTCCTGAAGGACACTAGCGAGCATGGCCCACTCGAGGGTACCATCCCGTGCGCTAGACCCCCTTTCAATGAGATGAACGCTGGCACCACGTGGGTGATAGCGAGGCCAGTGACAAACCAAGACACCCAAGGGGAGGTTTCCGACGAATATCTGACTGATGGAACCTCCCTGAAAGGCTTGACGGGACGTGATGGCACCCGTGATACCCAGTACTTCTATGCGCTCAGGGGCTTCATCGCTGCCCTTGACAAGAAGTTCATGATGAAAGGGACTCAAGAGAAAGTGGATCTGTTGACACAGAAGCCACAAGAGGTGGGGCAGGATGGGCTGACCTACATGAAGATGTGCCAACGCAGGGAAATGCAGCTCAACACTGGGAAGGTGTTGAGCGATGAAGAGCTGCGTACCTTCATCGAGGACTGCGTAGACAACCTGCGCATCAAGATCTTCCAGACGCGGGTGAAGGAGCAACTGAGGGCACAGTTCCCGCCACCCAATCGGGTGACCTGGAAGGACCTGGAGGCCATCGTCGAGGTTCAAGACAAGCTCAAGGGCGATGCAGAGTCTTGGATCCTCACCTTCCTCCAGGAGATCACCAGACGATGTGGCTGCCAGTACTCCACCTGGGAGGCGCGACAGCATGGCCTTGACCTCAAGGCCATAAAGAACTCGATCAAGAAGATTGAGTCCTCTGAGGTGGCGCAGTCAGGCGAACCGGAGAACAGCAAGAAGGTAGATGCATCACCTTCTAAGAAGATGAAGAAGGAGGTGAATGTGGCCGAAAGAGCTAAGAAGGCCTCCTACAACAAGACGCCACCGCCAGCAGAGGGCGTGCGTACGAACGACAAGCCCAAGTGCTTGCGCTGCTTTGGAGGGGGCTGGCATGAGTCCGATCCCGAGCAGTGCAGGAGTGGTTATAAACACGTCAAGATGCCTGCTGGATTCCACGAAAGCAGGCTTGGTTCCAGCAAGTGGTGGGACGCGGAGAACGCCGCTCTGCGCATGTATAACCTGAAGAACCGCTTCAAGAACTCTGACTGGGGCATCCTGGTGACGGACTGGCAGCAGCTGTCCAACGAAGAGAAGGACAAGTACAGAGCCAAACAGCTACCGGAGGACAAGCAGAAGAGCACCACTGGCAATCCCGAGGCGCTGAAAGCAGAGTACCAGGGCATGGTGGCTGCTAGGAAGACGGCCAGTCGTGCGGGCAGCGTGAAGTCGCAGGTGCTGTCCGAGGATGAGGGCTCCGACGGGGAACCAGTCGCAGCGCACGTCGCGGAGAGGGAGACGCACACCGTCGACACATGCGCGCACCACCATGGCAGCGCAGGGGTAGGAGTGTCGTCTGGCCCTCCAACCGAGTTACTCACAGCCATGGCCGAGGAGATGGGCGAAGAGGAGCTCTCGAGCGCCCTCAACACCTTGGGTCTGGGGGCACTCCCCGAGACGCTGTGCAAGAGTGTGGAGTCTGAACTCACGGCGGCTCCAGCAGTAGCCCTGGGAAGTACCCAGCGCATGAGGGGCTTCCCAGTGAAGACACCCGAGGAGTACGAGGCAGACGCACAGGTGCCCATGGCGCCTGCGGCGGACGAGATGCAGAGGAAGGTGCAGCTCATGGCCTCCGTGATCAAGAGCCTGGGAGCAGCTTTCCGCAAGCTAGCTGCTGGACTCGTAGCAGAAGGTCGCATATCAGCTCCAAGGGGTGTGGAGACCTTGGTGGAACTGGCTGAGAACGACCAGCTCCCCGTGCCGACAGCCTCAGCAGCAGACTGCCAGGACACCAGCGACGAGGATGATGACTGCCCGGGCATGGAGTCGGGCGACGACAGTGACGAAGAAGAGATTCCTCTGGATGAGATGCCGGAGGACATGGTGGAGCAGCCCAGGAAGGAGAGGACGACGGTGCGTGTAACAGCTGCAGCTGCCACCGTCCAGGAGAGCTACGGCGTGAGAGACTTCAGCGAGAGGGGGGAGCTGCACGCAGGGACCATGGAGACCAAGGCGTACGAGCTATTGAAGAAGAAGATGCTCAGTGGTCTTACAGAGGAACAGCTCACTGCCATGGCGCAGGTCCAGCCCGTATGCAAGCTCCTGAACGAGTCTCTGGCACAAGGGATGGCGCTGATGGCCTCTGGAGGCTTGCTTATGTTGTACAAAGCGCTTCTCCTGGACACGGGGGCCAACTGCAACATTATCCCAATCAGGACAGCCAACAGGTTGGGCTTGACCATCTTTGATGCAGAGACAGGGGCCAGGGTGGCGAGATGTGATGGCAGCCCTGCGGAATTCACGAAGTACTGCTACGTGGATGTGGTTCTCGCCGCGGGCACGCCGTACATGACTCTGCATCGGCTCCACGCCTTCGTCACCTACACCAATGACACGACGTGGGACTTCTTGGTGGGCACTGGACCCCTGAAGAACGCCCTCAAGTTGACCATCGACCTCTACAGAGGCATTGCTACTTCTGAGGCCGCGGTGTCACTGGGTATGAAGGAGAAGGTCACGTTGCCATTGATCGAGTTGACGCCGCCCGTCGATGCAAGGAGCAAGCGGAATGAAGACCCGAGAGTGTGCCTGGCGACCGAGATCTTCGACGTTGAGGCCGCGACAGCGCGCACTCTTGCCCCCGCTTTTGATGATTGCGAGCTACCACCACGTGAAGCAGTGTCCCTGGACACGAGGGGAGAGGACCGTCTGGCCCTCGCAGGGGAAAGGTGTTCGCCTGCACCTTGTGCATTCTCGCGAAACCACCCCGAGCTGATGGAGAGCCTGGCGTCATGGCTAGAGGAGATGAGGCTGAGAAGGTTCAACTCGGATGAGAGGGAGAGGCTCGAGGCGCGCTGCCAGTCCATGGTGGAGGCAGGCTTCTTGAAACCCAGCTCAATGATGCAAGTCGAGCTCACTGGGCGGGTCAGCTTACACGCCGAGAACGCAACGTACGAACCTCCTCCGCCTGGTACGTCCTTGACAGACCAGATGCTGGGCATGCTACAAGCATCATCACGCAGCCAGCGGGAAGCCAATGTGGCGACCAGGGGTGAGTGGTCCAGTGCTGAAGAGCCAGATGCGAGGGAGTCCCGCACTCAAGCCAGCCTGACCACAACTCAGTCAGACCCTCGCTATCCAGACCTCACGCTGAGGCAGGAGGCCGAGAGCGAAGCTGCCTTCAAGCTGGCCAGCGTACAGCCATGGGGGGGCATGGCAGAGAACCCGTGGGACTACCAAGACAAGGAGAGTAGCTGGTCTCAGCAGCGCTTGTACATCGACCGCACGGGCTATGCTCGTCTGTGCACACTCTGCGAAGAGGGCGATGGAGGTGGTGTAGACGCAGGATTTGTGCAGGTCAAGTTCCCGCGATGTGGAGAATACAAGACCATCCTGGAGACGGAGCTACTGTGGCCCGACTTTACGTTGGTGGACCAGAAGGTTGACAAGGAGACGAAGATACCCTCAGAAACCTGGACCACGAGGCCGAGCGGCAAGAAGGACAACGACCAGGTCCCACTCCCTGACTGTGGTGCCCATCGGGAGGCAGGAAGGTACACGATGGCGAGTGTTCAGGAGGTCCTCAACACCCATCAGACGTACCCAGGAGTCGTGACGGGCAAGCTCATGTGGGACAAGGTGGCGCGCCAGTTCTGCGTACTCAGCGAGCACACTCGCGCCCAATGGGACCTCATGGAGCGCATGGTACGTCACACCATGGAAGGCGTCACCATCATGAACCCCATGGGCAAGATGACTGGCGAGTTCCAGCTGCCTTTTTACTATGAGAAGGACCAGCGCTGGCAGTACCAGCATCTAAAGTACGTACAGCGAGTGGACATCGCTGACCTTCGAGCTCGTCTGAAGGTGAGGTACGATATGGAGGTGGCGAGCGAGGTGAATGTGATCCCGCAGCTCACGCTGTCAGACGCAGCGGACAAGGTGGGGAAGTTCTACCCGGTAACAGATGGGGAAGGAGGCAATGGCGAGGTGTTTAGCACGAACGCTGCCGCCGTGGAGTACCTGCATCTGGGGGACAACCCGAGAGTGATGCTCGGAGCATGCAAGACAGAGGAGCAAGCACAGGACGCGCTGGACACTTATGGGGCCAGAAGAAACCCTCCAGTGCGCACATCCAAGACTCTCAAGACGTCGAAGACGGTCAGGGGGGATGAGGCAGGGCCATCTGGCTCCGCACCGCCACCATCTTCTGCACCGCTTCGTTTACGGCATCAAACCTGGCCCAACGGCGTCTTCGACCCTGCCATGTTGGATTACCACGCTGCAGTGTTCCAGGGCACCTACGAGCCGGAGTCGCCCACTCGCAGCGAGAACACAGCTGGAGAAGCCAACTGGCTGGATCTGGGAGAGATCTCGGAGTTCATGGCGCTGCAGGGACAGACGGTCTTCCTCATCCAGTACCGTTGCTTCATGGGCAAGATCGAGTTCCAGCTCGGGAAGCCCTTCGCGCAGCGAGGAAAGGGGGTGCACACGCAGCAACTCAGCAACCAGACCCTGCACCGGTACGCTTCCTCCGCAGGAGTGGGACGAAGGGAAGAGTTTCTGCCTCTGGGTGGGCAGTCGAAAGGCTGCACGGGAGGACTCCTCGGCACCTTGCAGAAACATATGGAGCATCTGGTTGATCGCACTCAGCTCTTGGAGATCGCCAGAGGCCATTTGAGCGATGGCCCACGGCAGGGCACCCTACGGGTTTTCAAGACCCGTGCCAACGCCCGGTCCAAGGCCGTGTATTACCTCTTTGAGGACAATCGCTACTACAGTGAGCAGGGGACCCAGCAGCATGGCGTTCACCTTGGAGTACCTCTCCTCAGGCACGCGCAAGTTTGACTGCTGCAGCTGGGAGACCTGGAACAAGGTGGCGGTGATGCACCGAGAACCATTGTCTGCGTTCACGTCCTCGGTGGGCCCGGCGTTGCTGGCTGAGGCACGTCGGGCAGAGGTGCAGGAGCGTCTTCGAAACGACTTCATGAGGAACCTGGACCCAATCGAGGGAGGGGATGCAGGAAGTGAGAAGGGAGACGGCAGCATCTCAGGATACTCTTCCGACCTCGCGGCTGTTGAGGGTGTGAGCACTCACACGGGTCGCACCAGAACACCGTCGCCGCTGACAGAGGATGAAGACAGCGTGGAGGTCATCAGTGACAGACTGGTTGGGCTGTCTGCCAGATTGGCGCACGGGGAAGCCGAGCTCGCGGCAAACCACCTCACCATGGCGGCTCTCTCGGAATCGATACAGGAGCGTCAGGCGATCATCAGAGAATATGAAGAGCGACCTCGTACTGCCCGCGCAACTGCGAGGATTGGAACGGGGACGACCACGCCGGCACCCTACTCTGGCCGAGTTCTCGGCGGGATATCGACCATGGGCTTGGAGTGCAACATGGCACAGAGACCTGAGCACCATTCAATCCACGACATTCTGAGATCCCCTGCACATTCCGTCTGCACGCAGCAGACTGAAGCCGTGCCTCCGGCTGTCCCAGGACAAGAGCCGGACTCCGTTTCATACGTGCCATCGACCCCGAGCTCTACAGCACCCAGCAGCCCGGAGCGTTCCAGTGGCTTCGTTGCGCAGGTCGGCACTCGACCTTCAGGCCATCCTACAGCGCGCCCGCAGAGTCCAACTGAGAGTGCCGCACAGCAGAGTTCACCACGGGCTGGTCAGCGCAGGAGGAGATCTCCTAGCCCCGAGGAAGGCGCTCATCGTCAGGACGCGTCTCGCAGTCGGCGTGCCGGCATGGGCGCGTCGCGGGCTCCCCAGAGACACCAAAGTTATGATGAGATCTGGGATGAGAGGAGAAGGGAGAGCGCACTGGGGCCTTTTCAAGGGGGCACCGGGCCAGCTGCAGCCCGGCGCGCCCGTCACTGAGAAGCAGCCCCGGCGAAAAGCCGGGCACGCAGCCCGCCAATGATAGGCGGGCGAAGCGCACTCAGGTGTGCTTCCTGCTCGTGGGGGTGTTCGTGCGCTTGCGTTGGCCGCAGCTGCCTCATTTTGCAGTGATGGCAGTATGGATGGCTATGGAGGTATTCAGGTTTCTTGGTGAGGTCGTCGCCTGCTGGGCATTCCACGCTGAGGCGCCCCGCAGAGCCATGGCACGCGCGTTGTGGGCCGTGCGCGCAACGCCACTCGAGCCATGGGCACATCAACAGGCGCCTCTCCGAGTGCTGTTGGCACTGGCCAGGCACCTACTGCTGCTGACCAAGGGCGCTCTTGAGGTAGCTGGGCTCCATCACGCTCGGCGTGGGTTGTGGTACGTGCCGTTGATACGGTTCTGCCTCGTCATGCTCGCCATGCACTTCACACACATGGTCGGCACTCTGGGGTGCGTCTTGACGGTTGGCGCCCACATTGTCCACCATGGGTTGCCATGCTCCGGCTCAGTTCAAGGTGGTGGCACATTCGCCGCGCTGGAGACTCAGGTGGGTCGCGCGCTGGCGGTCGCCCAGCGGATCTTGGCCGCCGGGCCGGCTACGCTGGCCGCTGTTCCGCGGCGCATGCAGAAGCCGCGCTTTGCCGCTCGGCTGCAGCGCCTGCAGTTCACTGCCGCTTGCTACCGAGTGGCGCACTGTGTCTATGTGATATCAGTCTTGGCGCTGGTGGTCTACGTGTCTGCAGGAGGAGGCCTGGGCCGTATGCAAGGGGGGTGGAAGATGTTGACTTGCATACTGACCCTTCACCCTCCAGTTAAACCAGTGGGTACCGGCAGAATTTTAAAACTTTTGCTGCTGCTAGCGGTGGCTGCTTGGGTGGCCGTCGTGGCCCCTGGGGAGCCTCAGGGCGTGCTGACGATGGACACGTGCTCGAGCTCGCCGATCAGATCTACCAGGACCGCCTGGGAAGACCAGAGGTCTTCGCGCCAATGGGACACCGGATGGGAGGCTATGGTGGCAGAGCAGGACGAGGTGCTTCCGCACACGGTGCTGGACACGTTACAGCCAGGGGGCACGACCAGGGTCACCAAGGACGAGGCCGCGTGGCTGGACACCGAGCTCAATGCCACCTTTGGAGGACATCCCGAGTTCACCGAGGAGAATTGGGAGGAGATGCGCAACGTGGTAAGGAGGTGCAGCTACTGCTTCGCCAACAAGCCGCAGGACATCAAAGGCTACCATGGGGGCGCGACACATGCGACCTTCGCCATCCCTTTCAAGGACGAGACTAAGGTAGCTTACCAACGACCGAGGAAATACAGCCCGGGAGAGCAGGAGATCATCGACCTGCACTGCAAGGAACTGCTGGAATATGGCTTCATCGAGCCGGCTTCGCAGCACTGCAGACACGCCAGCAACGTGGTGGTTGCGGGGAAGAAGGATCACGACACTGGACAGTGGACCTCGACGAGGTTCTGCGTCGACCTCCGGAACACGAACCGGTTGTCGCTGAAGGATAACACGTTACCACATCGTCCAGAAGAGCTCTACCAGCGCGTGGCCAAGGCCAAGTTCAAGACTACCCTGGACGCGACCAAGGCGTTCCACCAGATTCCCATGACCACTGAGGAGGACAGGGACAAGACAGCGTTCTGGTGGGGCAACCAGCTTTATCGCTACACATCCATGCCGTTTGGAGCAGCTGGAGCAACCGCAGCCTTCATCAGGATCATGGACTACGAGCTACGTCATCTGCAACACTGCACGGTGGCGTACGTCGATGACGTGTGCATATACTCAGACACCGCTGAGCAGCACATCAAGGATGTGGAAGCCGTGCTTCGCACTTTGGGGGATGCAGGGATACGTCTGCATTCGGGCAAGTCAACCTTCGGGTCAGCCACGGTGGACTTCTTGGGCTACCGCATCGGCTATAACACCATTGGCGCGCAGGACATCAAGTGCAAGGCCATCCAAGAGCTGCCCAAGCCCGAGGACAAAACTGGAGTACGCTCCATCCTTGGACTCATGAACTACTACAAAGGTCTGGTGGGGGAACCCATGGGACCCAACTACTCAGAGATGGCACGACCATTGAACGACCTGCTCAGAAAGGAAGTGTTGGATGTCAAGGGAGCTTGGGGGAAGGATCAGGACCAGGCATTACAAGCATTGAAGGATGCCCTGTGTTCGGGGAGATGTTTGAAGCCCATTGATTACAGCAAGCCCATCTTCCTCTACACAGACTGGAGCAACCATGGCATTGGCGCAGTGCTGGGGCAGAAGGACGAGAATGGCGTAGAACACATCTGTGTGGTCATCAGCCGCTCGCTGTCGAAAACCGAGAGACAGTACGCGAGCTTCCAGGGTGAGATGCTGGCAGTGGTGTGGGCCATCCGCACATTACGACAGTACCTGCACGGGGTCCACTTCACGCTGATCACCGACCATTCGCCGCTCACAACACTCATGGAGAAGGGTGACCTACAAGGTCAACACCTACGCTGGGCCATCAGCCTCCAGGAGTTTGAGTTCACGGTCCAGTACCGACCAGGTCCGAAGAATGAGAACGCGGATGTGCCATCCAGGTATCCACTGCCCAGCACCGCAGACGAGACTGGTGCCCGTTTGGACCGTGAAGGGGACCGAGCCAGGGAAGCGGGGCGTGCCGAGAGGCCAACGCGCTGCTTCACAGACGCCATTTGCTGGGAAGTGACCAGGGAGCCACCACTTGGCCCCGAAGTAAGCCCAGAAGCTCAGGTGGCCAACTACTGCGAGAACATGGTCAGGGAGCAGCTGGGGACCAGTGCAGTCCATCGACTGTTTGATGTACACTACCAAGAAGAGCTGGAGTGTAACAAGGGGGTCATGTTTGACACTGACCACCCGGAAGTGGCCAGGTGCTCGGGCAGGTTGACTCGAGTCGCCTGGGATGCCCTCAGCCAGGTCCGGCCGATCAGGGGTATGCATTCCGGAGGCTCACCGGCGATATACGGCGACGAGACCATGGAGGGTGGTAAGCTCAAAGTGCCGAAGAAGATCGACACGAGAGTGATTGACAAGAGCTTCTTCCGGGAAGCCAGAGAAGAGGGCGTGGTCTGCTATGAGCCGTGTGGGGGCCTGTGTGCTGGACTAGAGATGCTCTTGCGCTGCGGAGTTAAGGTTAACAAGTACCTCTACCAGGACATCTCGAAGTCCAGCCAGACGGTAGCCAGGGCCAGGTGCATGGCGCTCAGTCGCCGTCATCCTGACTTGTTCCGTGCCGAGGCAGCCCACTTGGAGCAACTGCCCAGCAACATCGAAGACACCAGCCTCATTGACCTTGTACATGCAGGGGCATTGAGTGGAGAGCAGTGGGTCATGGTGTGTGGATATCCATGCCAGGACCTGTCACCAGCTGGCAAGCTGGCTGGTCTGGAGGGCAGGCACAGCAGACTGTTCTACCAGGCAGTGCGAGTCCTCTCCACGCTGCAACAGCTGCAGCCTCAGAGACCGCCAGCATATGTGCTGGAAAACGTTTCTCCGCTGTCACACAAGGAGAACTCGAAGATCAGGAAGGAGGTGTTCCCCATCATCAACAGCGTGGTGGGCCAGCCGGTGTCCTTTGACGCGGCGCGCGCGGGATCATACGCGCATCGTCTACGAGCATATTGGAGCAATCTGTTCCAGAATCAGCAGTTCAATCTGGTGATGGAGCGGGTGGACAGACCACCAGACAGATACGTGCGCGATATTCTGCAGCGAGGCTGGAAGCCACGCAGGGTCGTCACAGGAGACAGGAAGCCTCACTACACCGCCAACGTTGTAGGGGAGCCTATGAGAGTATTGCCAACCATCTTGGCGACACAAAACTCTCGTGCTTTTCGCGCGCCTCGCGCAGGCACAGTGGTGAGGAAGGGAGATGATGATGAAGTGGGGGAGACCAGAGAGGTTAACCTGGACGAGAAGGCAGTGGCCATGGGGTACAGCGCAGGTGAGCTGCGCGCGGCACATGGCATGAAAGACGAAGAATTGGCAGGAGTGCTTGGCCTTGCTATGGACCGAAGAGCAATGGAGCTATTGTATGCGATTGCCGAGGTCAGCACGACCAAACTGCCGAAGAGTGAGGAGAGTGAGGAGGAGGAACATGGCACGCTAGTTGCCATCCCCATCGCGAAAGCCACCAAGGTGGCTGCCACCTCCGAGGACACGGCTGAGCCGGTGCGAGCCCAACTAGCAGAGTGGGTCACCAGTTCCAGCGGCTACACCCAGCAAGTCGCGCGACGCCTCAGCCATCAGGACTGGGAAGAACGACTGCAACGCATGTGCAGCCAAGGACAGAAAGGTACACAGGGGCTAGGCACCGCCGACGCTGTTCCACGCCGCAGGCAGTGGAAGATGCCCTCCATGAAGCTCGCGGGCTACGAGGCACATCACCGGCAGGCCTTTTCAAGACCTGGAGACAAGCCTGGAGACAAGCCAGCAGAGACAAGCTCAGCCCCAGAGTGGGCACCAGTGACAAAGGAGAAAGAGATGAGGCTGCCTAAGCTGCCCGACACTACGAGAATGGTTGCCATGCTAGCCAGCGTAACCAACCAGGAGTCATTTCGAGAAAGATACCCCGATATACACGAGGACGAGCTATGCCTCGCGTGGATCAAGACAGGAGGAAGAGTGGAGGTGCCCAAGGAGGAATATCACAGGGTAAGGAAGAGGGCAGCGCGTCACCATTGGGACGAGCTCATGGGCGAGTTATACATGGTCACTGTCAGTGGTAAGGAGCTGCTGGTGCCCAAGCCCTGTGACAGGATTCAGTTGGTGCGTGAGTACCATGAGAGGACTGGCCATTGGGGCATCAGGCGGACATTGAACCTGTTGTGGCACGCCATTACTGGGCAGGCATGAAACAGGATGTGCAAGCAGTGGTCACTCAGTGCCAGACTTGCCAGAGGGTGAAGACGCACTATGCACGGGAGGAGGCGAATCTCACGCCGCTGGAGATCAAGTCCTTCATGTATCGCTGGTCCCTGGATTTAGCGTGGCCCACGAAACGCATCACGAAGGCTGGGAACCAACGCGTCTTGGTCATGATTGAGCACTACACGCGATTCGTCGTGTGCGTTCCAATCCCCGACAAGGAGGCCGCCACCATCGCCAACGCATTTCGCTATCATGTCCTATCCGTGTTTGGGGCTCCTGCAGAATGTTTGGTGGATGGGGGCACAGAGTTTGAAGGTGAGTTCTCTGCTCTATGCGAGCAGTGTCTCATTGACCGGAGAGTGACTTCACCGAGCTCCCCAGAGAGCAATGGCTTAACTGAACGGGTGGTACGCACCCTCAAGTTTTGCTTCAAGAAGATGGCCCTCGACAAGGGCCTGGACTTCGAGTGGGATGAGATGCTCTGGTCACTCGTACTCAGCTACAACGCAGCTAGGCAGCAATCCACTGGAGTGGCGCCATTCACCTTGCTGTTCGCTCAGGAAGCCACGGTGCCACCGGATCTTCGTGCTCGACCCGAGTTGGACTTTGGGAAGCAGGAGGAGAAGACACTGGCTGATGATCTGTTGCAGCGAGCCGCCATCGTGAAGAGGCTCATGGTACATGCAGGGTGCAACCTGGAGATCGCTCAGCACCGCGACACTTTGAGGTACGAGCACAGGAGGAGTGGCAGCTACGAACCGAAGCCGCACCAGTTCAAGGCAGGCGATTTCGTGTATATACGACAGCAACCGCGCTCTGGCATGGAGGTGGCCACCAAGTCGGCCATCCTGAAGATAGTCAAGGTGCAAAGAGATGGAGTGGTAGTGCTGGAGGACAGCACGAAGCTGCGGGAGAAGAGCACAGTGCAAAGTATTGCGCCATGTCACTTACAAGTGAAAGACCAGTACGACTGCAGTGCAGCCATTCCCAGCAAGCATCTCGCGTGTGAGGCGTGCATGCGAACAGATGGGGAGGCAGCCATGTTGCTGTGTGACACCTGTAACCGTGGTTATCACACGTGGTGTCTGAATCCGGCGCTGGACGGAGTACCTGAAGGGGACTGGCAATGTCCCAAGTGCTTAGGTGAGACTGTGGTGGCAGCTGCCGCCGAGGTGAGCGCGTCAATCGTCGACAAGATAGCGGCCATGGAGCTGCAGTTGAGAGAGAAGCTGGGATCAGATGTGGTATTGTTGCCTGCAGACGTGGGTCCGCATCGTGCAGTGAGGCCGGGACGTGAAGACCCATGGCAGGCGCTGACCTCGCGGCAGATGCTCAGAAAAGAAGGGAGCATGGGGGATCTTCCTGACAGAGTGGCCTGGGGAAACCAGGGGAGCTCAGCAGAGTGATCACAGAAGTGATGCCAGGATTCTGGCATGAGGGCCATCGTACCATCTTGAGCAGGAAGTGTGCAGAGCAGCACACTCGCGCGAGAAGTCTCCGCAAGACGTCCACGGTGCAGGCCATGAGCCCCGAGGAAGTTCAGAAGAGAGGAGATGTCACACAACTGAGCAGAGCTCAGGTGAAGATTGCCAGTCAACTGGATTGGGGCTTAGAGTTGGTGATGACAGTTCCTCAGGAGGTCAGGCGTTTGGCGCACGAGGTGACTTGGGAGAAGATCGCACAGGTATGGGATCCTTGGGCTGGCACAGGTGTCATTGGCAAGGTTATGTCGCTGGAATGGCCTCACCTGAAGGTTATGAACAATGATTGGAACCCGCAGTTGAAGTGGCACGAAGCCCTTAATGCTTTACAACCGGGCAATTATCGAGCCTGGAAGGAGAAGTATGGGGTGTGTGACGCGGTGGTAACCTCACCCTGGTTCGCAGTGCTGGATATTGCGTTGCCATTGGCAGTACTGGCCAGCCGAGTGGTGGCTTGTATTCATGTGCCATCGCACTACATGACAGATATGACAGAGAGCAGGGCACAATACTTTCGTAAGCTGTGTCACGCTGGACGTTTACATGTGATTGGGCATTTGGAGCATGGACCTATTGGCAGAAGATGCATGTGGGTCATGGTGTTTCGCAACCCTTTGACAAGAGCCAGGATGTTGAGAGGAGGAGAAGCTTCTGGAGTGGGTATGTTTACCTTCAGCATGGGTAAGTTCGCAATGGATGGCGTTACAACAGAAGATGCTGAGCAAGCTCTTGTCTGATGTCTGTGCTACCAGTGGCAGCTACAGATGGGGGATGTTGAGAAAAAGAGCTTGCACAAGTGGTGAGAAGAGATAAAGAGATATCAAAAATTTTGAGATTTTGTGTAGTTACAGTAGCAAGATAACTGTGCAGTCATATAAGGAAACATATGCAAAGCCGAGCTAGTGTTGTATAGGCACTGACAATAAGTAAGACTGTCTAGTAGTAGGGCTAGAGGGTTGTGCTTTGTGTGGACGCTTCGTGCATAAGTTCGCGACAAGTGACTCCTTTGCCGCTGACGTGTCAGTCAGAATGCGGTAAACGGTAACATTGTTAGAGCTGGCATGGGATAATGACTTTCCATTGGCCAGATGAAGATTTAAGGGCTAGAACCCGTTACAGTTTTGGGAGATGTGACAGGACATTGAGATATAAGTAGACTCTGACCGAAGGTCAGGCTAGTGGACTCATTATTGTTTTGCCTTCGCAAGTACTAGGTGGCTGTTCGCGTGCCAGTGCTAGAGTGCTAAAACAGTTCTGCTCACAGCTTTTGTACACACAATAATTCGTATTTTGTGATATAATATCAATTTTGACGGATATATTTTACTGCTGTTTTCATACTTTTTCAAAACAATAATGTCCTGCGCGGAGCGGCTTTTTATTTCAGTGTTAATCCGGAAGTGAAGGCCCTTTGGCGACAAGTTAGCAACAGTTGAAAGAGCGGATTCGGAAGTCAGGCGACTCCAGGGGCACCCACGGTGCACTGGCGGAACCTTTTGCTTCCCTGAGCTTGGTGGTACTTGTACTGGAAGAGCTTCCAGTAACGGCGGCGACGGATCAGCTTTGAATTCACTAGTCATGAGCGGTCTCCTTCTGCACAGTGATATGCTCAACACCTTGGTCTTCAGCGAATCCAGGGGCACCCCTGGTGCACTGGCCTAGCTGCTGACAGGTGTCCTCCAGTTTTGAGCTAATCAGCACGGCATGAGCTTGGGCGGCGGCAGCGACAAAGTCAATCAGCAGCTAATGTACACCTGGATGAGCAGCCCTCAGTGGTTCTTTCAGCTGACCACCTTGCTTGAAGTGAATCCAGGGGCACCCTTGGTGCACTGGCTTAGCTGAAAGGCAGGTGTGTGTCACCTGGGAGCTAATCAGCAGCGGCATCTGCCCTGTCTTACCGGCTAAGAGTGGATCAACAGCTGATGTGCACCTTGATGAACTATCTTCCAGTGGGCTCTCCAGCTGGCCACCTTGTCTGAAGTGAATCCAGGGACACCCCTGGTGTACTGGCTTAGCTGAAAGGCAGGTGTGCTTGGCCTGTGAGCTAATTAGCGGCGACATCTGCTTTTATTTACCAGCGAAGAGGTGGATCAGCAGTGAATCACTGCTCTATGTCTGGAACTCCAACTTACGGTTTCTTTGGCAGCCCCACTTTGTCTGACGGTTAATCCAGGGACACCCCTGGTGTACTGGCCTAAGCCTGAAGCAGAGGAAGAGCTTGCTAGAGGACTGGCAGCTGCATCGACTCTGAAGGCGACAACTGAGTGGTCTATTCCCTGGTGTGACACAGTGACCTGGTGGATTTAGAGTTAATTACGTTTCCAGCCTGGAGTGCTGCTCACTACTGGAGTGACCTTCTGCTGCCTTATCACAATGTGTTGGAGAATTCTTCTATCCTTTCTACAGTATTGGTCAGCCGGTGAGGCCCTCATGTCACGGGCCACCTTCTGAATCAGCAGTAGTGCTGCGAATCCAGGGTGCCCAGCACACTGGCTTAGCTTCCAACTCTGTCAGCGACCTGGTACTTGTTTGTTGGACTGGACTGGGGAGTGAGCTTATATGCCAGCCATGGCTTTCTTGATTAGCAGTGGTGTTGTGAATCCAGGGGTGCTCAGCACACTGGCCTAGCTCACACCGCTGCATATCAGTGCTATCTCTTGGTGTTGAGGAGTTGCCCTCACTGTCATTGTCCTCTTTATGAACTCTGGCCCAGCTAATCCAGAAGTGCTCAGCACACTGGCCCGGCTTTAATTTTCCTCGCACGAATACTCTGCATCTGCTGCTGATTCAGAGCGCTGAAGCGCAGTGCTGGACCTTTAGGCATTCGCTGCCCACACGCGTTTCGTTCTTTCACTTGTTCAGCAAGGCGAGTCCAGGGGCACTCAGTGCGCTGGCCTGAGCCAGTCTGAGTCAAGCCTCCAGTCTACTGGGGAACGAGCTTTGCGCTGAGAAGGGGGACTCGCCCTTGGTCCCGTTGACTGAGCATCAACACAGCACTTCACCACGGAGGGAGAGGCAGAGCCAAGCGCTGCCTCTGTCCATTCCAGAGAACGTGAGGCACGACGGCTGGCACGAGGACGGACCAGTCAGGACCTTGACACGGAGTATATGAGCGCAGAGGGGTCGGGCTCAGAAACTACTCCCTCCACACCGTCATCTCCAGCAGCAACAGCGCTAGGAGCAGCAGCACTCGCAGCAGCAGTAGTAGCCTCAGCGCCTGCAAACCAGTTCCTCTTTGCGTTTGACGACGTAGACGAGATGGATCACTATGAGAAGGAGAGCCACTCACTTGACAAGGAAGACGTCAGACTCCAGTACACCGGTAGTAAGAGTGAGGACAGAGCGCTCTTCATCAGGCGTTTCGTGGACATGGTTGCGAAAGTCCAGCGGGCTTTTGAGGCCAGGAAGCGTAGGTACATGAAGTCAGCATCTTACCATGCGCTCAGTCAGCAGCAGAAGGAGGCCTTCGCTGGGTCCAGACCAGATTACAGATCATTGTGGGACAGCATACCATCGTTTCTAGCAGGGGATGACCATGCCACCTCAGTCGCTTATGACTGGTGGTGTGCTGCCTACCTGAAGAATGGCGTCATGGCTTCACACGCTTGCCATGTCCTGAAGGACGTTACCATGAGAGAAGCCTACCAGGGATCTGTGCGTTGTGCTCAGCCTCCTTTTCATGAGCTGGCGCCAGGGTCAACCTGGGCAGTTTGTAAGGTGTGCGAGGATGGTGATGAGGATGGCGAGGCGTCTGATGAGTGGGCAGGCGAGGGAACCTCCACGAGGGGTCTCACGGGGCCAGATGGCACTGAAGATTCTCACTACTCTTGGGCCTTGAGGGCGTTCGTTGCAGAGCTCGAAGCTAAATTCTTGATGAAGGGCACCAAAGAGAAGGAAGATCTCTTGATCGCCAAGCCGCAGACCAACGAGCAGGACGGTCTCACCTACGTGAAGAGCTGTCGTCGCAGGGAGGCAGCTCTCAACACCGGCAGGAGGGTGGAGGACTCCGTCGTCAGGCAGAACGTCGAGGAGTGCATTAAGGGCCTGCGCATCAAAGAATACCGAGATCGCGTGTCCGAGCAGCTGCGCGTCAGTCATCCTGCCCCCAACAGGGTTACTTGGGAGGACCTCGAGGTGATTGTGGAGGTGCAGGACAAGCTCAAGAACGATGCAGAGGCTTGGGCCCTCACACTGCAGCAGGAGCTGGTTCGCAGGCTCAACTGCGTGTACTCCTGCTTCGAGGCCAGACAGATGGGGCTTGACCTGTCTGCGCTGGTATCAGCTATGAGGCGCTCGGGTTCTGCCTCCAAGACTGGGGACAGACGCAGGGACCCCAAGAAGAAGGAGCAGGCACAACATGGTGGTGACGACGCCAAGAAGCCTGTGAGGGAAGCGAACAATGCCGAGCGTCAGAAACCTTCTTACAGCAAGGTGCCACCACCTGATGCCTCGAAGAAGTTTCAGTGTGACTGGTGCTTCACGCGCCTGCCCCACTCTCCAGAGCGCTGCTACACGGGGTGTCGTGATTCCCGGGTGCCGCCCAACTTCCATAAGGACAGGCAGAACTCCAAGTGGCCAGACGAGGTTAAGAATGCCCAGATGCGCGCCTACAACATCGCACACCGCTTTGACAAGCACAAGATGGGGATCACCACCAAGGAGTGGCTTAAGCTCCCGGAGGCCAAGCAGAAGCAACCACAGCAGCAGCAGCAGCAGCAGCAAGTGGCTGCCAGTGCCGAGGTTAAGGAGAAACTCGCCGCAGAATTGTCAGGCCTCCAGGCAGGGTCACCTCCAAAGGATGACGAGATCGCCGATGCACAGGCCCTGTCAGAGGCCAGCGATGCGGATACCGAGTACAACTCCAACTTCACGCAACAGGCAGAATACGAGGAGGATGAGCAGGACTGCCCCGCTGGGGGTGGTTTGGAAGGTGGTCATGGTGTTGGCATCAATCACGCACCGAGTCTCCAGGCCAGCGCCGCTGTCGCCTTGGGCAGCACTCAGCAGATGCGGGGCTTCCAGGTCAAGACGCCGGAGGAGTTCGACAGGGCCGCTCAGGTGCCTAGGGCCGTCCCTCCCGACGTACTCAGCAGGAAGGTCCACCTGTTGGCATCCAATCTTCGCAGCTCCGTGCGTGCCTGCTCGCAGATTGCTGCCATCCTGATATCCCAGAACGCCATTGATCTCCCGAAGGACATCGTGAATCTTTTGGCGCTGGAGGAGCTCATGGGCAAGGATCCGAATGATGCAACCGAACAGCCCACCGAGGTCAATGAGCATGAGTTGGAAGACACGCACGCCACAGCGACGCAAGGAGTGAGAAGGGAAGCAGACGATTCAGGACATCGTGCAACCGAGGAGGTGCCGTTGGACGAGATGCCCAACGGGGTGGTCGACAGCGCCGCCGCTCGATGTGCAGCTGCTGCCTACGTGGACGATCTGGGGGTGGTTGACTTCAGTGACCATGGACATGTGCGAGCTGGTACCATCAAGACCTCCGCCTACGACGCACTGAGGGCAAAGATGGCGCAGCATCTGACCGACGAGCAGGTGCTATTGATGGCTCAAGTTCAGCCCATCTGCAAGTTGCAGAATGCCACTCTATATGAGGGGCTTGCGCTGGTGTCATCCGGTGGCGAGCTTATGCTGTACCGGGCAATCCTCATGGACACCGGCGCCAACTGTAACATCATCTCGATCTCTGTTGTGAGGCGGCTGGGTCTCACGATTTACGAAGCCACCACCGGCGCCAAGGTCACCAGATGTGACAACAGTCCCACAAAGTTCACCCATTATTGCTACGTGGACGTCATTTTGGCAGCGGGCACGCCGCGCATGACGCTTCACCGCTTGTACGCCTTCGTGACCTTCGAGGCTGAGAACTCCTGGGACCTGTTGATAGGCACTGGGCCGCTGAAGAACTCCCTGATGATTGACATCAAGTTGGGAAGTTGCGTGGCCGTGTCGCATGCACCGAAAGTTTTGGGCCTGGATGCTGAGGTGGTTCTTCCGCTGGTCGACATGACGACACCCAAGCGTCCTCACCAGCCCAGGAGGTTGGACCCGGTGGTATGTTTACAATCTGAGATCTTTGGGCATGAGACGGAGTGCAGATGGCTGGAGTGCCCACCCTTGGGCACAAGGGAGGAGAGGTTTGCTGCCTCTGGGATTCGGTCTGAGCACATCCTTGACGGCGAGGAGTCGCCGGTGGGGTCACCGATGCCTTCGTCAGGGCCATCTGCTGCGCCCCCTAGACCCCGAGCCATCACACGCGCAGAGGTCGAGGCGGCATCTCGCGTTCACACGTGTTCGCTTGAGGGAGGCCGAAGGAGCTACCTGGCGTCGCTGACGTCCGTCGAGCTGGCAGGGTCAGAGCGCGTGCTTGCGCAGCTTTACGCAGAACCAAACCCCTGGGTGGGTGGGCGCACGAAGTGGATTACCGATAGCCAGTCAATCGGGGGTCGCCCACCTCTGGGCGCTGATCTTGACCACAACTGGGCGGACCAGAGGCTGTACCTGGACCGGCACCATGTGGCGCGTCTTTGCCGCATCCTGCAGGAGCTCCCTGAGGACTTGCCAGCTAGACCTTCCCAGGAGCATGTCTGCGTGGAATTCGTCCGCTGCCTCGAGCAGAAGTGGGTGATGGTGGAACAGCTGTTGCCCCCTAACTGGCTGTATGTGGACCAGAAGTTGGATCACGACGAGGATAATGACTGTTGGATGCTCAAGGGGAGCTATATGACACACGTGCCATCCCTTGCCAACAAGCAGGACGTCGTCAAGCCCAGGGAAGAAGGTCGAGCGCGCGATCGCCTCAACTCGATCCAGCGACTGCAGCATACGCTCCAGGAGCTGTTTACA
>LGRX02032785.1:0-28192 GCA_001247695.2 Cymbomonas tetramitiformis
GCTGAAGCAGGTGCAAGGAAAGGTCGTGGCAAAGGACGTGGGGGGAGATCAACTGTCCCCAACAGTCAAGCTGCAGTTGGGAGAGGTGCCGGCATGCGCGCTAATGCTGCCGCTGGCATTAAGCGTGTATACCCGTCGTCCCCTCCTTCCTCCCCTGTCCAAGACAGTGTCAAGACTCGCAAAGTTGGGCAGGCGGAAGCAGGTGATCCTAAACGACCACGAGGTTCTCCCCCTACGACAGCGTCTCCCACCTTTTCCCCTCCTCAACGGAAGGCCAGGACACGTTCTGCCAACAATGGCCGCTGTCTATTTCAGGAATCGCCCGAGAAGAGTGAGTCGGACTCGTATGACGACATGCCTTTACTTCAGCGAGCAGCAAGGCCCGTAACTGCTCCAGCAGTTTCTGTGAAGTCGGACTCATCAGACGAGGACGACATGCCGTTGGCGCAACGTGCTGTGGCTCGTTTCCTCCCGGCAGACTACACCTTCGAAATGATAACTGCAGTTCCAAAAACGTTTGCTGTCACCGCTGCAGGTGAAAACAACCCCGCCGACGAGTGCTGGTTTACGGTTCCACTTGCACGTGGGAAGGTTTCACTTCCCATGCACTATGTTGAGGTCTTGGACTTGGATTCGGAGAAACGTTTGGTACACTGGCAGTTCTGGATTCCACGCGCTGCGAACCTTATGCCGGGCTCCAAGCGCAAGCTGCGCACTTTCAAGAACACGGACTTGCTGTTTACCGCAGACGCTTTCAGGCGCGGAGGAGTTCGGCACAGGGCGTGGCATCCCTTCAACCCTGCGGAAATGCTGACTTGCTGGGATGAGCGCATCTGTCCGCCCGAGGGCGGTATGCCTTCAGGTCCCGAAAAGGAAGAGCTTTTAAAGACTATTGCCGACAACCTGTTCTCTGAGTAGAATCTGTTTTACAAGTTTGTTTACCCTGAACATGGCGTCCTTCTTTTTACAGATCTTCCTACCATGTGTATACTGTTTCAATCCCAGCTCGCTAGAGCGGTTTCTTTGTATGATATAAGGAAATACAAACTCGAAACGGTGACAACGCGCCGTGTAACTCTTGATTATGTTGCTTAACTTCACATGGACAGTTCCAGCGCTCAGGGTTTTCAGGGTTTGAGGGGTAAAATGACCAAAACGGTCACCAAAATTATGCATCCAACTATTCCTGTGTGCAACTTGCGATCGTGGACTTGTAACCAAGTTCAAACCCGTCAAAATAACGTAACAACTGTGCTTTAAACTCCTGCAATATAGTTTACCACCCAATTTCCAGGGTTATTTCCCATACGACTGGCCCCGTAATGATATTTCCCCATCTTAGGGTGGTCGAAATTGAAAAAATCCGTTGTTTTCCAAGGAGTTCTTATTGTTATGCATCAAGCATATGTAAAGTATATTGGAAATTCATACTTGAAAAAGTTTTGGGGATTTTTCGTCGAGAATCGTATTTTTGGTGATTTTTCTGAGTTCGCGTGGCAGAAAAACACACTAAATCGTCGAAAAACATCAAATTTCTCAAAATTTGCATTCGACAATGTTATTTTTTGTTTAAGTGCATCAAATGTGTGTAAATTCCACAAAAAAAATGACCCCAAAAAAATGAGACTGGAATGAGACTGGGGCCAGTCTCATTCCGGCGATTCCATCGTTTTTACAGCCAACGTGAATTGCTGAATGCCGAGAGCCCGCTTCTCCCTGCCCTCGGCCGTCTTAGAACTCCACTCCTGCAGAAGATCCTTATAATACAGAGGGCACATGCGAAGGGTGAGGAGGTCCAAGGCGAACCCCACACCCCACACGTCGTCAGGCTCTATACCAGGTCTGAGCTCGGACCGGACAGCGGTGTGGTGCTGCATGAAACCCTTAATATAGGGCTCGGGGTCAACATCCTCCAGCAGCTCGATCGCCGGCGCTGTCTCGAACAGGTAGCCATGGGACACCCACGGCCTGCGTCGCCTGGCAACGGCCCGGCAGATGACGAGCCATGCACGGCGTCCATCATCCGGAGACACCGTAGCCGACTCCTCAACGAGCCGAAGGCATGATCCTCGCACCAATGACGTCAAGATGCGGTAGAGAATACGAGTGGCCTCAGGGAGAACAGATGTGGTGAGGTCTGTCGGGTGGAATACCGTGGCAAACTGGAGATTGAAGTCAGTCAGCTGGGTTTTTACCGCCTGAGTGAAGCGGTCCAAGGCGATCTCCCGAGGCACTTGGCCCTTGATCTTGTCGATGTCGAACACCCACTCCGAGGATTTGATGTGGGTGGGCCGGCACTGGTCACGAACTTGCTGGATAATACTGGCCCTGTGACCAGGCTCGCGGAGAATAGTTTGGCAGTCCTTAAGGAATTCCCTGATAACCACAGCACCGCCTGTCTCATCACCCGCAAGTGGGCGATTCTTCACAGGTGTAGGGGGCACAGGCTCCTCAGGGCCGTCGCTAAAGGGAAGTGCCCTCCGCGTGTCGATCCCAGCCGGGACCGGAGTGGTGAATCCATCGGAAGAATCCACGGCAGCCATGGTAACCGTAAGCGAAGCACCGAAGCGATGAAACCCTAACGATAAGGGTGAGCCCCCCTCAAGGAAGGGGCCAAATCCGAGATAAATTCAAAATCTGCTCCGATGCCCACGAAACTCGGTAACACGGCCGGTAATGGCGAAGTAAAAACACCCTCCAAGGGAAAATGTCTGAGTCCAAGTGGTCCGCAAGTTATAAGTGGTCAAAAACGGCCAAGTCGCCCGCAAGATTCCAAAATCCGCTCAAAGTTCACAAACAAGCGGCAAGCGTGGCAAATTAAGGTAAAATGATACGGGTAAAGACGCATAGAGTAGCGAGGGAAAATGCGGAGCGGCGGGTGTGGGCGGAAAGTAGGAGAGTAGGGTCGAGGTCTCCGCGCTTGTCGATGTCCGAGGTCATGGCCTTCTTAACGTGTCGCGAACCACTCAGTACCAAACTCTGCGCAATGCTGCATACCATCGGGGGCCCCAGCGCTCTCTGACCCATCTTCTCCGTACTCTCCTCCGCCACTCGTCGCGCTTACCTCTCCATCCACGCAGTCAGTTGTGCCGCGAAAACGCGGCACCCCGCAACATTCTACCTACTCAGCCACGCTCGCCCCTCTACAGCTTTAGCCAGCCATTTAGTGGCTTTGAATCAAAACCACTTTAGGCAAGTGGTGGGCCTATAGCCTACTAGAATGTCCTAGTGACACAGTGAAAACGCTGAACGCCGTAGGGTTTGAGCGAGGCAATCGGGTATATCAAAAGATAGAAATGAATACACGACTCTCAGGCTATCTAAGCTCTGAGGCCGTCACTAGGCAATCATATCGTGTGTCACAGTCTAAGCTACCGAAGTCGAACTACTGAGTACAGGTAGGAAGTCACTGTACTGTCACTGTCACTGTCATACGTCATACGTGGTACTGAACTACTGAATCTCAGCACAAGTTAGTTTGGGTCATAATTAGTCTACCTTATTGGTGGTTGCCTCAATATATCTCAAGAAGGTGCTCATAAAAAATCTTGAAAACGTGGTCCTTGTGAAAGGACCCAACGCGATTTGGGTCCTGTAATAAGGACCCCGGGGAGTAGCCACAAAATTTGCATTTAGTTGCCCCCGCATCGAAAAACGTGCTGCTAGGGGTAGCCCCCCGGGCTTTGGCGCATGCTGCCGGGGCGTAGCCGCATGGCGTTGGCGCATGCCGCCGGGGGGTATCCCATGTCCTATCTTGCCCCCCCCCCCCCCGCAGCAATGTTCGCCCGCCCCTAGTGGTAATTCTTCTCTGCTAGCGCCGAAGTCAACGCGCTTTCGGACTATTTACCCCCACGCTTGTCCGTGCCCCATAATCTCCCAATATGGCTACTATCCAAATTCATGGTCCTCCCACAAGGACCAACGCGCGATGACTATTATGAGTGCCACATGGGTCTTTGAGGCGTATACGTGCGTTTGGCATCATATTTATGAGTCAATTGAATAATTTCCCCTACAGGATCGTCCACGCGTGTGCTAGAGGGGCGTGCTTAAAGGGTGCGCTTTTGATATGTTTTTTATCGAAATCGTCGAAAAAAAGATGGTCCTCCCACAAGGACCATAGTCTTTAAGCGTCCTAGCGGTTGCATGGTGCGCGGTGTTGGCCGCTCATGGTCGCACACCTTGAGTTTATGACCAAATATGAAAACTTAGTTGGATAGTCCACACTCTAGACGCCATCTGAGCTCTCGTTTACCGTGGCGGGTGATCACTCCCGAGTGAAATAAGTATTTTGTGATTTTTGCACTTCTAATTTTCACTTCGCGTCAAGCTAACGAGTGCACATCGCTCACATACTTGCCCATATGGCTTATGTTAAGCTTTCAAAAAATCATTTTATGGATATACTTCAAAAGTTTAAGCACCATACGCTCCTACCACACTATGAATGCACTCTAGCGGGCATCGTGGATAATGGGTCATGTTTGCACCGATTATCCCATTCCGGCTAAAAAATCGACTAAAAAGGTGTGCGGTTGTTAATACGCATTAGAGATGGCCAATATATGCACTCCAACATGACGTATGACCCAAATATGATGGGGACATGTGTATAATATCGATATGATCGCATGGACGCCGGTGTAGCCTGTACATACCGTTCTCAAAAAATTATTGAAGATCGTATATTTTTGTGCCTTTTTGAATTTTCAAAAAAATGCAATCTGAAAAAGTTGAGGGTGCTTGTCGCAAATGCGAACGCCATGGATATATTGGGTGGATCCAGGCCGGACCAAGTGACAGAAAAGGCTAATATATGTTATATATTAGACTGGCGGAAGCACAAGCAGGGAGTGACACCGTAATTCACTGCAGACTAAGATGAGATAATAAAATAACTTTGGGGTTTTATTATCGCGGAACGAACTGGCGGAAGCAAGCTGACGTGGCACCTCGGGTCAAGGGGTGATCAGAGAGAGTGTGACTGCCCCCCACCTTATGGGGGGGGCTGAAAGTCTCATCTCACATCACACCACCTCACCCCGAAGGCGTGAGGTGCCACAACAAGGCCGGCAAGCCTGCATCCCAAACCTAAACCCTAGGCAAAAATAGGCAGCAGTTACAGGCCCAATGGGACCTCTTGCAGTCCGAAACTACTGCACTACATAGCTAGAGCCGTTCATTGCAAGTGCCTGTCTAACTCAGTGTTGCACACCACCAGACCGTGATGCGTATGGTGGCAGGTCGATTGCGGCATTGGCGACGGGCTGCGACCCCATGAAAGGCGGTAACAAGATCGGCCCCTCAGATACCAACCAATACCTGTGCGCGGCCATGGCGTAACGTGGCCAAGCACCACCAGAGGCAAGTGGCAGAGGGGGAGGAATGCGGGAAATGCGGAAAGTGGCTCGAACACAAAGGTGTCGAACGCACGAGGAAGTGGGGGTGGGAGACGAAAGGCGTTCTCAAGCACCACAACATCGTAGTGAGGTAGCACACACCGCGAAGGCGAGGAATGCGGCGAGGCGCTCTCGTAGGAGTCATAGCACTCGTTGTCGATGGCGAAAATGTCGGAGTCGTGCTTGGTGTCTGGTGCGCAAGCACCACCAGACACCACCAGACCAAAGCCAAAGGCAGAATGTTGTCGACGTAATCGAAGAGACTCTAACGCTGAACGAACAGCGGTCATGCGCGCATGCTGGCGGTCAGTATACATGGTCGCTGACCGCTGGCTGCAGAATTCCGCGAACGAAGAGTTAGGGTTCCCAAGTGAGGAGGTATCTTCTCGTAAAATCAAGCAAATCAAACGATGAAAGGGTCAAATTGGGCTAGATTTTCGCGGGGAAAACGGTGGTGTAGTCAAAAACGTCGTGCGGGAACCCGTTTTCACGCCAGAAGGGGTACTGCTGGCCAGAAAGTCAAGAGCGCGTTGGGGTTCTTGTCGATAACGTAACTCCCCGTAAAATTGCCCAAATCCGGCAACGAAAAAGCCTAATTGGGGTCAAATTCCACGGGGAAAACGTTGGTGAGGTCAAAATAGTCGTGCGGTAAGCCAATTTTCCGGCAGCAGAGGTGCTGCTGGCCAGAGTGTTGAAGGCGTAGATGTCGGTATTTCCAGAATGAAAACGCAGAGATGTGGCGAAACCAAAAAAACGCCGATAAGACGGGGTGAAGGTCTCGTTAAATCCAGTTGAAGTTGGTCGAAAAAAACACAATTTTCCGAGGTACGTGCGGAGGTACGTGCGGAGGTACGTGCGGAGGTACGTGCGGGTTACGTGCGGGTTACGTGCGTGATCAAAGTAGCCGAGAAAACGGATGCCACACCAAAGATGGTGGACCGATAACCTGACAGAAAAGGCTAATATATGTTATGTATTAGACTGGCGGAAGCACAAGCAGGGAGTGACACCGTAATTCACTGCAGACTAAGATGAGATAATAAAATAACTTTATTATCGCGGGACGAACTGGCGGAAGCAAGCTGACGTGGCACCTCGGGTCAAGGGGTGATCAGAGAGAGTGTGACTGCCCCCCACCTTATGGGGGGGGCTGAAAGTCTCATCTCACATCACCAAGCATCGAAGTAATTAATATATGTCCCATTGATACTAAAAATCATTGGGCGCGCCTTCTAGATCCGAACCAATGCCCAATTAAATTCTTGCAACATTGGTCCTTGTGGGAGGACCATAATCGATTATGGTCCTCCCACAAGGACCATGGGATAGTAGCCAAATATCCGCTCTGGGCCGAAACCGACCTCACCCATCCATCCGCTAGGTCATGTACGGGTGCTCCACGGAAAATAAGGATCCCCGAAAATAAGAATTTTATAGGATGTTCGGGCCGTCGGATGGTCCTTAACACTGGCTTAATTACCGAATTTCGAATATATGAACCGTCCATTTGCCCGATTTAATTACTCCGTCCAGCACATTATATTCGGTGGAGCACCCGTACAGTAGATGCTCTCCGATATCTTGGTCGATCGATTCCGAATAATATTCGATGAGTCACTCCCGCTTTTATGTAGATAATTGAGATATGACTAGGTATCATATCTCTTGTTTCCTGTCACAAAGCTATACTGTAATCTATTAATCTTCCCATCGCATGTGACACCTGTGACGCTAGTAATTTACTAATTTTGTGACATTGATGCAATAATTGTAAAACACCAATGAAAAGTTCAAAGCGGTTATCTGAAGTTTTGCACACGTAAGCAAATGAATCGAACAGTTATTTTGAGACCACCAAGACTGTTTTAGTCATTCATGGACGTTTCATAGGCCGATGGCGAAGACTCTATCGAAGCCAGATCATCAAAGAGGATAGTATCAGGTCGAGAATGATCAGTAAAAGATATGAAATGAGCCAGATCATCCATGAATTATCGAAGGGATAGTACCGAGGCGAGGATCCACAGTTGAGAATGACGGTTCGAACAATAAAGATTTCTAAATCCACGATGGAAAATATCGTCTTCGTCAGCAGTAAGGCAGTGATGACGAGACACCTTGTGAAGCAAGAACGAAAAAGCGAAGGTGATGACGTGACGTGACGTGACATGCACATCACATCTGCATGATGATTGATGCACGAGAGCGAGAGTCCCCAACCTCCCCATCGGCCATCGCCCATCCCCTCCTCCTTCCCCCCGAGCCCCCGTCCGGCGTCCGCGCGCGATCACGATCAATAATTGATCTGCCGCTGCCGCTTCGCTTGCAAGTTCGAAGTTGCTACCTCTCGACGAATGCCGATGATGACAGATGACTGATATGACTGAGACGAGCCCGTTTGCTAATACAAAAATCGTCAGGCGAGCCTTCTCCAAGTAAATCAAACCTTCCATTATTATCCTATATACGCAGTTTCGTTTTAGGAAGAGAGCTCACATAATCCCTTCCACCAAGCTTTCAATAACAATGGCCAGCACTGTACACGGTTCCCAGTTAAAGTTGAAGGCGTCCAACAGCGGATACTGTAAGGGTGCTTCAATCTATCAGGTTCGAGAGATCTTGCTGAACCTGAATCCACAGCTTCAGTACGCCACTTTTCTGGCAAACTGAAAAGGATAACTAACCTATGGAAGTCGCTTCAACAGGCCCCACCGACTCTCAAGCGACGTTCATCAAAGGTTGCAGCAGGAACAGTTTGCTTTTTCTTGCCACCTGGGGCCATGCTCGGAAACGTCTTCGCGCGTATGTCAATCTTGTCACCCAATTTAGGTACGTGCGACAAGGCCTTTCAGTATACATTTGGTGCTATGATCTCCAGTTTATTTCTTGCTCGATTGTTTCCTTTAGTTGTTTCGGAAGCCTCTGTTTTTGGGTCATTAACACATACTTCTACGATCAGTGGGTTGACTCGTAACAATGCAACGGACTCAGGAGCGTCTTTCGAAGACAAGCCGAAGTACAGGGCATCTGGCACGTGGAAAAGTGAAGACAGTGTTATGTTGAGACGTGTAAAAGTGAGAAGCTCTGGTGAGGGGCATGCTATGCTGAAACGGCTGCAGAGCGAATTAAACGATGGAAAGGTATCCTAGCGAAGACAGTTTCTGTTCCCTCCTGAATTACTCGAGGGTTGCGAAGAATCCCAATCGCTTTCTTGCTTTCTCATTCCTCTCTGTTTTTCTTGCAGGGCTGCCAGCTACGACGGGAATCCCAAAGTTTGTACTCTCTGTGCTGCCAGGATGTCAGGTAAGTTAACCCCTTGAAGAACAGTTTAGTCAACCAGTTTTTGTCCTCTTGTGTTTCTGCCTTGAAATCCCTTGGACGAAAAAACTTGCACGTCATACTTGCTGTGCGTCCAGGGCGTCCTTCTACGAGCAAAGAAAAGAGCTCCGGGTCGAAGTTCACTGCCACGTAAGCTCTCCCCGACTGAGCCACGGACTGAAGGGCGACCTTGCCTCAAGTCTGCGCTCTTGTTCCTTTTGGCCTTCTTATCGCTCATAGTTTGCTCGAACCCACTTCTCACTTATCGCTCACAGTTTGCTTGAACCCACTTATCACGGGCGATTCGCACTCGACAGGACGTCGATTACGAGCCTGCGCAGATCGAGGAAAACATGAAGCGCGTAGATGATCTTATCAGGGATGCTCAAGCCTAGTGAGAGTTTGTGTCGCCTGATTTCAGCAGCACCCTTTGATCGGAATCGTGTTTTGCTAATGATATTATATAGCTAGAGAAGCAGGAATTCCACCCACGTCGCTTCTAACCTCGGCCCTCGCAAGCACACTCCAGAGGTGGATGTGAAAAGAGTCGTGGGCATGAAAGTTTGTAACATGTGTGTAAAACTCAATGACTGTATTTTTGTAAAGCCCTATGTACCAATAATAAAAAAAACCTTAGTGCTTAAGCCTAAGAGGCGAAACTGTTGTACTGTAGTAGTGTACAACCATACTGTACAACCAAGCTATCTTTTGTACCCGAGGCTTGCGGTCAACTAAACGCTGCCATGAGTGCTGCGGATGCAATCGGTTTCCTCTGTGCACGTTCCGTCGGTCGATGTCAAATTTCTCAAATGAAGATTTCCTCGCGGCTAAGGGTATAAAGTGGGGTACGGCACCCTGGAAATGTGGTCTCGGAATTGGATTTCGACCACGGTGTCGGCCGCTATGAGCGTTGACCGGTCCGTTGACTTTCACTTTTTAACCTAGGTTTCCCAGCGAAATTGCTGATTCCTGCGCAGGCCTGAGGATATATGAGCTAGGAGTATGTATCCCTACCACATATATGCTCCTAGCGCCACATCGTTCCTAGGGCCAATTATATTATCGCGACATGTCGCGATGTCTCGTGAAACGTCTGTGATGCAGGTCGATGTTCATGCAGGAGCCATCCATCGAGCGCTGCACGACCTTAGTTTGACGTTGTTGCAGTTCATTCCTAGATCTGATCGTAGGATTCGTCGTAATACTCCTCAAGATACTTAATCGACGGTTTCCAAGATGAGGCCCAGGCTGGAAACCATGGCCCCATCGTTAGAATGTCCATGAGACATCGCGATGTTGCCTAAGATCACACTGGAGATATCTGAACATACGAAACATTCCTCGGGATTAGACCATATGCTGAAATCTGTATAGGCAGCCCTGACCGGGAGTCCCGGTGCAGGCCCCTATGACAGATTCCTAGGTAGCCAACACTGGACCGTGACTGATCCGTAAGCCTGTGCTGTGACACACCGAGTGTCACAGGTAGCTAGACTCGAGACCGTTCCGACTCCGTGACCGTTCCGGGTATATCTAGCTTAGGGTTTATTTCTTATGAGAGTTTATCTATATTGGTTCACTGACTGTCTGATATCTTGAACCGGGATATTCCAGTAGGTCGTGGACCCATTCCACGCTATATTCCACAGCTAGTTTGGCCATGATTGGCTAAAGCAGCCGCTTGGAGAGGTGGTGCGCGACGGCGCGTTTGGGGACTCACGGGAATTTTGAGATGAGCTGTTTGCGGTGAGCGTCTTTGGGCCGCAGCTATGGGGATTCGACCTGGACCAGGCCTAGTCGACGCAATGTTCATTTACGGTATTACGCTTGCCCTGATCCCGCTTGCTGCCGATTTTTGGGCTGGTGGCTCGAGCACCTTCGACCTCGACGACGTCTTCCAGTGCCCCTCGCTCGCATGGCTCTACCGCTCCTTCCGTGACTGTGGCGTCGCATCTTCCCCACGACATTGCCCGAACGCGCCCCGGCGTACCACCTCCCATCAGGCTTTCAAAGTTATGGGAGTTACCACAAGAGCTAAGAAGGGTAGGCTATTTAATTTAGAATATTTTTTCATAAGTTTAGAATACCCCATTTTATCGTTAATTTAGAATAAGTTTTCTTTATGTCATCCGGCTATGACCGGTGCATGCATCCATGACGTTGTACCTGTACCTGTTGAGCTATCCCCATGCCATGCGAAATATTACACTGAAGAGTTGTCTTGCCGTGATGTCCATATGTCCGAATGGAACCAAAAACCGTTCGATTAAAATCGAACGGTTTTTGGTTCCATTCGGAAAGATTCACGGCCGTGAATCTAAAAGTCACGGCCGTGATTAACGACTCTTTACGCATAATGACTTTTATTATTTGCCATCTTTGCCACAATAGACACTCACGGCGTGTTCTGCTTGAAAAAAAGTAAGTAACTTGAAGCCTTGAGCTTCAACTTACTGAAAGATATGTATCTTGGCAGTATGTGTGCCAAGTTTCGTGCTCTAGGACGCACGGGAAGCCCTCGGCTGTTTGGCATCTTTGGGTTTGGGTGTCACGTTCGAACCCAAACCCAAAACATCTGCCTTAGAAATAAATTGCGCGTTTCGCGCACAAGTAACTTGAAGCCTTGAGCTTCTGGTAACTTAAATATATGTACCATGGTAGTATTCGTGCCAAGTTTCGTGCGTTAGGACGCACGGGAAGCCCTCGGCTGTTTGGCATCTTTGGGTTTGGGTGTCACCTTCGAACCCAAACCCAAAGGCAAAGGCATAGGACAGTTTCGTAGATTCTGTCCCGATGCCTTTGCAACCTCGCTTGCTAACTCATATTACAATGAATATTCAACATTCAAGCGTTGGATACCCCACGCCAACGGGAAGCGCTCGGCTGATTTGTTATTTGGGTATGCGCACCCAAATGACAAAAACGCATCTTTGAAACTCGTTAGTTTCAAAGATGCGTGGCCGATGCCTTCGTGCTTATGTGTGTTAATCCATATGAAATATTCCATGGAATAAATGTGAATATCCCGCACAAACGGGAAGCGCTCGGCCGTTTTGTAAAATTAGGGTGCACCCAAAATACAAAACGCATCTTTGAAACTCGGAAGTTTCAAAGATGCTTGCCGGTCGCGTGCAGCGGTAAAAGGCAAGTCAAAGGGTTTAGAATCTAGAAGAAGTACAGGGGCCTTTTTTTCAAGCAGGACACGCCGTGAGTGTCTATTACAACGGCGCCCACCATTATCACAAGCGAGACAAACCTTCTTAAAGCTTTTTGGAGGCTTCCTCATGATGGCACCAGCGGGAACGAGAGCGTTTGACCTGTGTGCACATTATTTGAACACGAGTCGTGAAAAGGACCACCGGTCATAGCCGGATGACATCAAGAAAACTTATTCTAAATTAACGATGAAACGGGTTATTCTAAGATTAAGAAAACTTATTCTATATTAATTATTTTTCCCTGAAGAACCTCTCGGTGATGGGTAAGGGCCCGTGCCAGCGAGGTCCCAGCTTCCTGAAGGATTCGCGGTTCATGATATTTTCCGTGAGATGCTTGGCATCTACCCAGACCAAGTCTCCCAACTGAAAGGATTTGGCGGTGTGACGCTGGTCAAACTGATGTCGCCGGCGTTGCTGTGCCAGTTCTAGCTTAGTGCGGGCGTCCTCTAGTTGAGCCGCGAATTTACGGTAGCATAATGATTCGGGAATAGAAAAGTGCAAAATGGGGAATAGAAATTTCAATCTGTTTTTGGGGAATAGGTTTGTGACACATGCATATGCGTCTAAAATTTTGCGTTTAAATTTTTAATAATGCGTTTAAATTTCCCCCCCCCACCCATCTGTTCACTTTCGTTTTGCAAACATGAGGAAGCCTCCGAAAAAGTACACTAGGGTGTGTCTTTCTTGCGATAATGGCGGGCGTCGTTGTACTAGACATGCCACGCGTGTTCACCCCACAAAGGAACACCCTTTCTTCCACTTAACCGCCTTAAACGGCACAGGGCTTGATACCTATGTCGAGAATTGTGGCTTTCGATTCAAGCATACAGAGTCGGTAAAGGTATGGGAAAGTCAAGATAGGGACCGTACCCCTATTTGGGACTTTCAAAACGATTATGTGTATATAGAACACACGGAGGGTATGCCTTGGGGCAAGCTTGTTCCAAGTCGAGGAAACTTCAACTACCTACCTTGCCAACGACACTTGCTTACGGGCTCGTATCCTCCATTTCATTACAATAACGTCGTCGCGAACTGGCAAATGCAAGACATTATGCAGTCGTTCCTGAAAGTGCTTATGTCGAAGCGTGCGTTCAACGCTCAGTCCCTATCCCGAGCTATGTATTGGTTTTGCTTGGTTGCTTCCCGTGAGCATCGCAGTGCGCACTTTTGTTGTGCGGGCTCGCAAATTACTATCCGGCAGAAAGGTGCTACGCTTTGCAAGCTTTGCAACGCTTGCGCTACTTCGATCTTAGCGCATAACAAGTTTGCCGCTCTTCGGCTTGAATGGTGTTCTATTAATACGGATACAGGAGTGAGTTCAACTAAGTTTTGTCGGGTAGACTGTGGAGCGGGCTTGAGCCCGGAATACTTTGAAGACAACTTCTCCCCACGGATACTAGTTCTTTAGATATAGGTAGGCGGCCAAAATATAGGATCTTCTTTCTCCTGTGTACGATCGTACATTTTGTAGAAGGTTACACAATAGCGCACTCCTATGAAGCCCGCAGAATTGATCCTATGCTTGCACCTTGCGTCGGATTTAAACACTTTATGCGTGTCAAAAAAACACTTCACTTCGTCGTTGTACGGCGACTCTACCTCGTAAACGGCATTTTCGAACCTCCCTAGGAATATGTTGTATTGATGTGACACGTCGTGCTTGTCTGTGTGCCTACCAACCTCGCACATGTCGCTCATCATGCACGATACGTACAAACACCAATCCCCGTGGACGCCGTGGTAATTCGCATCAATACACTTCAATAGTTCCCCTGCTAGCATAAAGATCTCCTTCTTCCAATATGGGTTGCTCTTCGACACTAGAGGGTCGTCTAGATATACGCCTCTGTTCTTGAAAAAAGGATGCTTCAAGCTAAACGCAGACGTCCCGTCCTTCTTCTTGGCGAATCCCCACTGTTGCGCAGTTCTCCCCATGTTGAACCACCATCCAAGATTCCAACCCACCTTCGGAGCCGCGCCTTCTTCTTCATCGCGGTCGTCCTTTTTGTCGCGCCTCTCGATGCGCTTGCACGTTTCAGCATGCAACACGGATTCTAGCTCTCCGCACAACGCTTTGAACCTAGGCGAGTCGCTAATTAGAAGTCGCTTGCGCCTGTCTCCGCGATTCCCACAATATTATCCCTCTAGTCAAGAAAGAGGCCACGGTAAAAGCTTCACCATCATACATATAAGGTGCGTTCCCCTTGCTTTCCATTCCCTTGTAAAGATGTGTGTGGAACTCTTGGGCTTTTGTTGCTATCATTTCTTTCGCTTCTTCTGAGTTGAAAAAAACGTACCACGCTTCCACGTCTCCTAAGCTGCGGTCATACCCGGGGTATTTCGCAGGGGGTAACAAGATCTTCAAAGCTAACTTGTTAAAACATTCAGCTCTGTTATCTCCCACCACTGGTCGCTCGAAAGAATTCAACAATTTCAAGCATACCACGGGCGCCTTTGAATTAAGGCAAGCTGCTAATAACGGTTCGCACAAACCTCTAGCATAAGGTAAAGACGACACAATTACGTCAATCTTCGGTTTGAAAAGTTCCCAGTCTATTATTGCTAAATCAAGTTTTCTTATCCCTTTTGCAGGCTTGTGATCGCTCAGGAAAATTGTCTTGGGCTTGAACGCCACAAGATTCTCGTACACATAATGCGGTGCTTGTCCGCAGCAGAAATCAAATATCCTTAGGCCTTTGAAACTTTCTTTGAAAAAAGCTAGTAGTGGTGTGTATTGCCCTTTAAGAGTGGGATAAAAACTTGTAGACTTGCAACATTTGCGTGGTAAATCAATTGCAAATGGATAACTTGAAAGGCGCGCACACCTCGTTGATAGCGCACTTCGCTTTCTTTTTGTTGGCATTTTGTGTGCCACTTCTGCCTCTACATCTTGCAACTCCTCATGCTCAAGCTCTCTCTCTAGCTCTGGTTGGGGCATCTCCACATGCGTTGCCTCCTCCTCCGGTACTTCATCCAAATCTTGAGCCTCTGACACCTTCTCAGATATCGCGCATCTTGTTATCTTGTCTACCCACTTGTCGAATGCGAGAACTCGACTATGCTTGGCACAACATTTGCCAACACCACATGTCGTGCCAAGCGCGGCGCTCTCCACAGGGCGAACCATCAATAGTGCTTTGAACACCAATGATATTCCCCCCTGATTAATCGAATACGTATCGTTGAAAATATACCCACAATACGCTTCGAAAATCGTTGTCAAGTCTACGCGTCCGTAGTCGTAGCCTGTTTTCCCATCCTTATACTTAACACCTTCTGGCCAAAACTCTGGCTTGCTATCGCCTAACTTCGCGTATGGTCCTAATAAACGCGCGAGTACTTTGCGAAAGTCTTGTAGGCTAGGCTCTTTCGCATCGCATATATCGTTACACTTTTCTTTACGCATATTTTCGTTTCGATTTTATGTAGGAACGAACCTTACTTTTCGCTAAGTATTGTTAGACGTGTTCCCAAAGTGACCAAAAACCGTTCGATTCCGAATCGAACGGTTTTTGGTCACTTTGGGAACACATCTGATAATACTTAGCGAAGGTTTGCTGTACAGTATTTTCGCTAAGTATTATCAGATGTGTTCCCAAAGTGACCAAAACCCGTTCGATTCGAAATCGAACGGTTTTTGGTCACTTTGGGAACACGTCTAACAATACTTAGAGAAAATGCCAGATAGGTCGTCGAGAATAGCGCGTGTTGTCACCATGCCGACTTCCTAACTCACATTAACATCCCGAACCCCATACACCGTGCACGGTGTAGGCCCTCCCGAACGCAGCGCAGCCGCAATTCACGGCCGTGAATCGGAAATTCACGGCCGTGAATCTGAAATTCACGCCCGTGAATCTGAAAGTAAAGACTTACCAAAAAATATAGAGACGGGTACGGTATTTTCGCTAAGTATTATCAGATGTGTTCCCAAAGTGACCAAAAACCGTTCGATTACGAATCCAACGGGTTTTGGTCACTTTGAGAACACGTCTGATAATACTTAGAGAAAATACGTAGAGATAATAATGGTTCCTTCTCATGGTAATAAACCCTACAAGGAAATATCGATAAATCTAGTCTTCACCCGCAAATAAAATAATGAATCGAATAATAAATAGGGACGAGGATTATCAATCTTGCAGAGGCTACCTACCCGCCCCATACAATTGCATAGCCCTTTGGCAGAAGCACATCGTGGTGCGCGGGGAAGACGAGAACCCTACCAAGGATCCCCACTATGGACTCACTCGCCCCAACAAGCGGTGCGAGTTGCATAAGGTCCTCATATGCATGGTGGAGTATGGAGAGGCTGGCGTTCAACCATTAGAGTTTCCTTTCGATTGGTTCCCAATGCTCGACCACTACGCTATCATCAACCGCACGCAGGGTGCGTGGGTATGGTGCGAGGAGAGCGCAACCACTCGCATCGTTTTCCACGACCATGGAAACGCCGAGGATGGGAAAATAAAATCGACAGATATCTTCACCTCCCTTGTGTCGTACAAGTTGTGCGCTAAGTGCGCTAAAACATGTCAAGGGATGGTGCAGCCTCTCGAGAGGCACGAGCGCAATGCAAGTTTGAATATTTATGAACGTTTGAACGTCGAGTTCGAGCTAATATAGAATATAACGAATTAGCACAGACTAGTAACGATAACGAGCAAGTAAAACATATAATATTCGTTTGCAAAAACAAGTAATAATATGCATAGACTTGTAAATGTTCATGTTTATTCACCTATTGAGCTAGTGTCCAAGCATGGCATACACGTCTTGAAAGTAAAGCATTTTGTAAGCCTATTATGTACGCATTCGCTTGGCTTGTGCCTTCCCTACGGGTCCCTTCGCGGCTTTGTCTAAGGCTTTCTCAACATCGCGTGCCAAAACCTTCAGGACTTTCTTATGCTCCTCGTCCACCGTGTTGGTGAGGTCTGTGCCCGCTAGAAAGTACTTCACGAACTCCTTCGTAACAAAGTCGAGATAACCCCAATGTAAGGCCGAGTTCACGGGGTTCAGCTGAACATCAGGGTCGTAGGACGCCACGCCCTTCAACGCCAAGTTGGCGGAGAACACCACCCGGGGCGTGCCATCCGCGTTGGTCACCCCTTGGTGTACCCCTCCCACCACCGCGCAGTCGCCCAATCCCACTTTATCCTTTCCCCCAACGTTCGTCGCATACGCGTCGAGGGTTTCCTTCGAGAGCATGAGGGCTCGCTGCTCGTGGAATTGGACATCGCAGTTGAGTTGCAACCTCTCTTGCGTCGATTGGCCTAGGAGCTCAACCGACGCGTCGAAGGACGGTGTTGGTGCACAACACAACCTTGTTGGGGATGATGGGCCAAGGTAGGCCACAATGGCCAAGTGATGAGGGCGTTCGGTGAGAGGTTGGTTAAGTGGCTGGTCCAAGTGCCAAGGTTGCCACCCGGTAAGGGTGGAGAGGACCGTATTAGGCGCCCCCTGAATCTCCCGAACGAGATTGTCGTTGATTAAGAATGCTTGATTCTCGATTGTGTACTCCTTACGAAGATTTTCCATAACCTTCGTTTCCAACTCGTGTACGAAGACGTTCAAGTGCTTTCGATCTTCGTCCGTGAGATATTGCTCGTAGAAGTCGGTCTGCACTTTCCCCCCCCCGTGTTTCGCGGACTCGTGAAACACCTCCAGCTTTCCTCCAGTGAGGGTTACCACCCCAGGAGGAAGATTTTTCCAGTCCGGGACCTTGTTCACGGCCTCCCTCCACATACACGAATACCGCCTTTCCAGATGTTCTCGCGACTCGTCTGGTAAAGACACCACGAAGGTGTTAGCGAAACCTATAGCTCGCGTACGGTCAAAGTCGTCCAAAAATGTTTCCTTGACGGCAGGCTCTTTCTTTTTTTGTTGACCGCTGCATTTTGCGCATCTCAACTCGCCCTTGCCTCTTTTAGATCGTGTGCATGGTTTGCCCGCGTGGTCCATAGTCGAGGGATCTTGTCTACATTCAATAAGCTTTCCCATCTTGTTTAATTGGCCACATTCGCAACGTGAAGCTTGATTCGAAGCCATATTTGTTTAAAGATCGGGTTAGGTATTAGGCTTTGGTAGGTTTACTAAACGAGGAAGTCGCTACACTAGCCCGGAATTCACGGCCGTGAATTTCAGATTCACGGCCGTGAATATCAGATTCACGGCCGTGAATCGCGGGTGCAGGGCGTTCGGGAGGGGAGGGACCTGTATGGTATTTTCTCGAAGTATTATCAGATGTGTTCCCAAAGTGACCAAACACCGTTAGATTCGGAATCGAACGGTTTTTGGTCACTTTGGGAACACGTCGCAAAATACTTCGAGAAAATGCCGAACAAATTCACAGGTCGTCGGTAATAGCGCGTGTTCAGGCGTTGTCACCAAGCCCACATCAGCACTCACATAAACGTACGTAGCCCCTCCCGAACCCCATGCACCGTATGGTTTAGGCCTTTCCGAACGCAGTGCAGCCGCGATTCACGGCCGTGAATCAGATATTCACGGCCGTGAATTTCGGGCTCAAGATAATGCTCTATACTGAAAAGACTTGTACGGTATTTGCTCTAGGTATTATCAGATGTGTTCCCAAAGTGACCAAAAACCGTTAGATTCGGAATCGAACGGTTTTTGGTCACTTTGGGAACACATCTGATAATACTAAGCGAAAATACCATACAATATTTTCTCTAAGTATTATCAGATGTGTTACCAAAGTGACAAAAAACCGTTCGATTCGGAATCGAACGGTTTTTGGTCACTTTGGGAACACATCTGATAATACTTAGAGAAAATACCGTACCCGTCTTGTAAATTTACCGTAACAACTTGAGCTAATTTATCATATTAAACGCAACAAAAAAATGGCCGCAACCGTGGAGTGCACCCCTTGCAACATTCGTAGAGCGAAAAAGGACGAAGAACATCTTATAGAAGCTGGGACATATTGGCTTGGGTTGGGCGACGGCCCGTACCCGCCTCTACAAGATCCACACGCGTACCAATGTTTGACGCGCGTTTCGGAGCGATGCCAAGTGCATAAGGCACTTGTGAAAATGAAGGAATACGGGGAAGAGGATCATGTGGAAAAATTCGCGTCGCCTTGGCGTATTTCATCGATGCTTGGACCCCGTCCCGAAAGGCAAAGCAAGTTGGAAAATTATTGGGTGTGGTGCAACGAGATCGCAAGCATGCGACTCGTTTTCCGCGAGACGTATTTGGGCGTGAACACTAAGTACAAGGGAATTCGGAACTATAACGGGCTTGTTGAAAAATACAAGTCTTTTCACGTGTGTAGCAAGTGCGTGCGGCTATGCCAAAACCTATGTCGTGGTTTGGAGAAGCCATCTTTACGCTCTGGACGCGAAGGACCTCAAGACTTTTTGACGGTCTCTTTCGAGTTGTTGTGAAAGAAGCACAATGCAATTTTATGAACACAAGCTAGCAATAGAACACTTTGTAATATATGTATGTTAATACATGTTCATTCGCTATTGATTATATGTTTGCATGTGTCTACGGGTACAAGCAAACTGTGCACATGAACAAGCCATCTGGAACTCGTGTGAGAGGAGGAATCATACAATGCATGTGGAACCCTTTGTCACAACCATCGCACACCAGCATTTTGCTTGCATAAGTCGCCTTAATGCATATTTCGCACTTCAAGGAGTGCGAGACGGTTTGGGAGCTCATGACCTCACGGTCCATTGCGTCCTCCTCAATAGCGTCACTTGCTTTTTTCCCCGCTAGCCTCTTCAACTTGCCGGTGATCTTGCCAAGGGGTTGTCGCCGAAGTGCAGAAGTAGGTTTCATTGGTCGGCCAGCTTTGGGAATCCGACCGATCAAGTCGAGCTGTTTTTCCAAAGGTGCTTTGAACTTTCCTTTGAATAACCCCACTGCCACCACGTCCGCGCACACACCACTTTCGTAGAACTCAGGGCAGTTGCACGTGTAGTGCACATACTCAGTCGGGGTTGTTGAAGCCTGCACAAGGACGAAGGAGGCATATAGGGAGACGAACTCGTTGAACGTCGTCACATTGGCGGGGGGGTTCACGGGATCACGGATAAGTGATAGGAACTCAGCGGCCATAACAAGTATTTCTTTCCGTTTGTCCGCGATGGTGACCGATTTCAGACTGTTGAAGGTCTTCATTGTAGGCAACACGAACACCATGGTCTCCTCGTCAGGTAGGTGGGGTAAGCGGGTCGCCTTGGTCATAAGTTCCATGACGTTGCTTTCCACCATGAGTAGGGCCTCCCGCCACATATCGTGTCGCACAATTGGACTAGTAGGCAAAGGATGTTCGCGCTCGAAAATAGTTTCGTTGCGAACATATTTCATAGCACTTTTATGAAACCGAGCCAGTTGTAGCTGTTTGCCGTTGCACAGAGCTGCCTTTGCCCACCGATTGTTGGACTCGGGGCTATTTTGCGTGGAAGGTTTGCCAGGAGGCATCGTCCCTAGAACCCAACCACTCCATTGGCCCCACCAAAAGTCCACGAACCACGAGCAGATGTACTCCTCCTCCTCCTCGAAGGACAACATCAACAACTTGAAGGCTTCGGTGCGCACAGAAGTGAGGGTGATACGGTGAACACCGGTAACACCCGTCTTGAAGCTCTCGACGTTATTAGCGTCGTTAAACATGCTAGACTTTTCGTTGAGTTTCATCTTGCAGTGTGCCCAACATATGCCTTGTTTGACGTCCTCCACCATTATGATTTCGTCGTTAATGGTTTCGTCAACACGGTCTCCCCGCTCTAGGTGATTGAAGACGACCTGAGCGGTTTTGGGTAGGGACAAGTTTGCGTTGTAAAACGCTAGGGAGTGGTCAAGGGTGTGAAGCTTGGGTTGCCACAAAACGCCAAAGGAAATGCGTATCGCCCGAAGGACGAGAAAGTCCACGAGCTCAGAGGCGAAGGCGTCCTCGTGGGACTTCAAGGCCATGTAGCCCATTCTGAAACGTTTATCCAACCAGCAAGTACCGCCGAACTCAACGGGAAAGCCGTTCCAGTTGGTCTTGTAGGTGTCGTCCCGAGAGCGGTGGTCGCTAGTGGACAACACTTGAAGTAGTTCCCAAGTGGTGTAGATCACGGTCCAGCGTTTTCGTTTTTGTTGAAGTTGGTAGTCCTCAACAAGTTGCTGGTAGTTGCGTAAAAGCGCCCGAAGGTTTAGCTTGCCCTTGTAGAATTGCGACTTTTTGGTACTCCACCCGTGACATGCCAAAAGATTGGACGCGAGCTCCAGGAAGTGGGAACAACCGTCTGACGCCAAGAGTTTTTCAAATTCTTGCTGTAGGCGCCGTTCACAAACGGCTGGGTCCTCCCTCCACTTGTCCTGCCGCCAAGCTACCATGATTTCCAAGCAAGAAGTTGCTTGGAAAATCAAGGGAGGTAAGTTGTTGCGTGAGTTATCCTTGTACGCAGGAACAACGGCGTAGCTTCCGTCTTGAAGAAGAACTTGGCCGTCAAACATGCACAACACCCCGGGGGTGTCGAGGTCCGTGATGGGGATGGCGAACAAGTTAGCTGTCACGCACTCGTGCATATAGTTACCGTAGGTTTTAATATCTTCAGTTTCCCAAATTCGGTACTTATTGTTGTAGGCATAATTGCAGATTGTTTTGTAAGACGGTACTGTCGGGTGGCTGAGGTCGTCCTTCATTTCTAGGAACACCGACTTTGGCCCCTTGCCCATCTTCAAGTGCGTGTCCAAATAGGTTTTTACTCGAGGGTTCAAGCCTTTGTTGAAGAATCCCGCGTGATCGTGTTCTCCACTCTGGAACAAGTCACAACACTCGCTCGACTTTTGTATGATTTTGAAAAACGCTTGACAACCGCTGGACTTGTACAACGAGCACTTAAACTTGTGTGTAATATTGCCCGTTTTCCTAGCTGTGTGAGGTTTGTCCGCCTTGGAGAAGCCTTCAGAACACGCCTCCTTAATTCTTTCCATACACCTATCGAAAGATGAAGCACTTAGCAAGGCCACCCACTCTTTACGCTCGTGCGTCCGTGTCCGCTTGCGCCTACAGAGCTCCTCAATTTCATCCTCGGGATCGGAATCCTCATAAACTTCTCGACCATCCTTCCCGGGGCTAGTGAACTGCAAATTTTCCTCCTCCTGGTCCTCCATGGCTGCGAAGTGTTGGGGAGTGTGCTCGTCAAACTGCTTGTATTTTTTTTTTTGGCGCTCGATTGAATTAAGCATGGTTACATGTGACATATAATCTATTCCCCAAAAACAGATTGAAATTTCTATTCCCCATTTTGCACTTTTCTATTCCTCGATAACCTTTTTTCCGTTCTTGGTGACAAGAAGCATCATTTCCGCGGTACGGACGACGCTGGCCTTCTGTCCGACCTGGTGGTGCAGCTACGTACGGAGTTCGAGTCTGCTGGGTTGGAGTTGAAGTCCTTTGATCTCGACGACCCCCTTACCCCGGTTGTGAGCCGGGTGAATGGCCTCCTATACGACGTGCTGGCTCTCGTGGTTGAGAAGCACAGCAACGCGTATGTCTGGCTCACTGGTACGGATGCTTCGTCTGACCGAGATGGCCGGCGGGCTCTGGTCGACATCATCAAGGGCTGCGTACCGGTGGCGCTGCGGGAGTCGCAGCAAGAGGAGCATGCGGCCTTGCGTTACCCCGCGAACGTGGACCCGCAGCCGATCTTGGCGCGGGAGCAACGTTTGGTGCGGGACAACAGGGCCTCCGACTGGACGCCTACGGAGGCTACGCGTAAGCTGAGCCTGTACACCAGGCTTGACCCGGCGTTCTACGCTGCGGTCAAGGTGCGCTACCCCATGGCTGCTGACTTGGCCCATGTACCGTTGGCCTCACTCCGTTCCATGGTGGTAGAGATCTACCAGGCTTGGGCTCAGACTGACACGGGGAAGGCAGCTTCTGGAGCGGACGGCATCTCCGCGCACCTCTCCAGCAGCGAGTACGACGCCCTCCTCGTGAAGATCACGGAGCTGAAGGAGCTGGTACAGCGGCAGCACGGGGAGGGCGCTCCGGTAGTGCGGCAACAGCGGGACAAGCAGCGGCAACAGCAGCAGCAGCGTGCGCAGCAGCCGAGGGGCTACCGTATGGGGCAGCACAAGGTGCCGCCCGTGGGATTCGACCGGGACGACCAGCGAGCGAAGCCGTTCTGCGGCAGGTGCAAGAAGGCAGGCAAAGGTGAGAGCTATCACTTCTACCGCGACTGCCCGTTGGGCGGGCGCCAACACCCGCCCACCTCTGCCGCGGCATTCTGCATTCCTATCGACGAGGAGGACGCGGAGGGCGTGCATGCACTTGCCATGTGTGCGCTCTTTCAGCAGGCAGCGGACGATGGCGCGGAGTCCTTTGCTCGTGCGGCTGCCGCGTACGGGCCGCCTGCGGTGCTTTGTGCGGGAGCGGTGGGCGGCATCGACGTGTCCGCCTACGGCTTCGCGGTGGAGCAGCAGTCAGCTTCCGACGAGCCCGTAGGAGACGACATTCTTCGACGGCTCGACGATCTTGCCGCGGAGGTTCACTCCGCGGCCAATCACCAGGTGCACTTCACACACGCATCTTTCCCGCCTCCTGACGGCATCGGGCAGCAGGCTTCGGCTCTGGTGTGCGGACCCGCTACGGCGGGGACCACGCCGGAGGAGCAGGTTCCGGCAGGTGGTGCGGCGGCATTGGCATCCGCCGTGCCGGCCCCTGCTATGCCTGTCTCGCAGGGAAAGGATGTGAAACCCGCGCCACTGCAATCGGCGCGGGTAACCACCACAGCGGACGCGGACGGTGAGTTCGCTGGGTTCGTTCAGACCGTGAACCACGCCGCCATCGGGCAGATTGACCTCACGGGTTACGACACGGACGATTACGAGGACCTCGCCGACGGCAGCTTCATCGTGAAGCCGCGGACTCCGGCCATTTCGGCAAATCATGCGTCGGAGTCCGCGACCCACGTGCCTCGGTCTGGTGGTGCATCCCGCACCTACGGTTGTGGCAAGCCGCCATGGGGCTTCCCCGCACACGCGGGCCCGTGGGGATTTCATTACTTTGTCTCTCTCTTTCTTTTGATCTCGATCATGGGAGTGGGAGCTGCCGCCTACACGGCGGCCAATGACATCGACTCTGTACAGGTATCGGGTCGGGCTGCACCGCAGCCTGTGCTGTGCAGGGGAGACTTATGCATCTACCCCGGTATATCCGAGCTGGGCCCCGTCACTCTGGATGCAGTACTGCACTCCCTGGGTGCTGCGACGGTGGTTCACCGGCCGCCTGACCCACTGGAGAGCAGTGCTGCAAGCTACTACCGTGGACATTGTGGTGACGGTGCTCCTCTGGACTTTGACCCCGAGTAGCTTTACTTCTGGCTCTGGCAGTGCACCACTTTCTGGTGGTGTACTGAGATGTGCTTTGACCTCAACGTGGTCTTCAATTTGGTTTATGCTTTAGTTTGACATCTACAATCTTCAATCTGGTTTGCTGCCACAGTGCTTTTCAGTAGTTTAGCAGGACCTGAGTACCTGTATATTTCTGCACTTGTGCCGGCTAGAGGGTTTCAATTTGTGTATCAGAATGGCACAGTTGGATTAGCAGTTAGGTTTGTCACCCTGGCTCCTACCCTAACTTATCTTGACTTATCTGACTTACCTGTCAGTCACCACCCGCAGTGCTGGGGTGGTGTGCTGAAATCTGTATAGGCAGCCCTGACCGGGAGTCCCGGTGCAGGCCCCTATGACAGATTCCTAGGTAGCCAACACTGGACCGTGACTGATCCGTAAGCCTGTGCTGTGACACACCGAGTGTCACAGGTAGCTAGACTCGAGACCGTTCCGACTCCGTGACCGTTCCGGGTATATCTAGCTTAGGGTTTATTTCTTATGAGAGTTTATCTATATTGGTTCACTGACTGTCTGATATCTTGAACCGGGATATTCCAGTACCATATAATGACGCTGCCATCGTCGCATCGACGAATTTGTATGCCGCCAGCGCGAATGCGTGACGATGAAGACGGACAAGTTTGACGGCGCGGGCAGTCCGCTCGTACGCCAGTGCTGCGCCAGTGGTTCTTTTTTACAGATTTCTGTCGTTCTGTACAGTTTATGTCGTTTTGTACAGTGGTTAACAGTGGTGGCCCCATGTCTACACAAGTCAAGCAAGAAACCCAAAGGTCATTATCACGCATATCACACGCACAGCACGCACAAGCATTTTCAAGCATTCAGGGCATATCATATTTTGTATTCAAAATTACATTCTATGATATGTCTATCTCGGCATGTGCCATCCAGAGGTTGTGCATGCTGAGCATACATCGATCTAAAGCCCATCTTGGCTTACAGCATCTTGCAACGCGAGCTCTAGGGGGTCGCTCTCGCTCGTTGCATTCCCCCCTGTCTTCTTCGCTTTTCTATCTTCGTAGAGTGACTCTACTAAGACGGACCAGTGAGGTTTCATGCCATTCCCAGCGAATAGGTCTAGGCCTTTGCGCGTGTACCTCACGCACACATGCCAACTTAGGTCTTTCGCTGACGGAATAATGTAAACTGTTTTCTTCTTTTGTTGTCGTCCCCACCAAAGCCTCCGCAATGGATAGCTGCGGTCAGCGAACCAGTGCTTTGGCAAAGAAATGCGCAGAAGTCCCTGCACTCAGCTGCGTAGAAAATGAATGCAGCGTCGCTCATTCCACTCGAGGGTGGTGCGCAGATGTAGTTCGCATTTAAAAGACCCCCCCAGTCTTTCGGGTCGAAGATGTCCTTGGCTTGCCACGCACCCCTTTATTGACTTTGCCATAGCTTGGTGGTCCACCGACATAAGAGTATACTTTTCTTGAAAATCTGTCTGTAGGATATTTTTCACGTGTCCCATAATTCCAGAACCCGCTGCAAATAAGTCAACTATCGTCCTACTTTTAATCTTCTTCGAATCTTTGAAGTTCGTGACGTTGAACTTGTTGAGCAGTTGGCGATCGTGTTCCGCTTCCACAACTGCTCTGCTCTGTCGCCCTCTGTCTTCGAAAACGTCATTAAAAATAGACTCTGTCCAATCTGTCTCGATGGAAACTGCGGACAAGTACGTCTCTTGCATACGCAAATGAAAGCTACTTGCACTCCTCATGTACGTATTGCGATCTGGGATGCGAGCGCGTTGTTTCGCTCGCATCCGAGATTGCTCAGAGCGACACACGGTACATAAACCTCGGTCAAATGTACTTTCATCGTGGGTGCACTGTCTTTTCGGCATATCTATTGATACGTCGATTTATTCTATCCGAAATTCAGAACCTTTCGAGTGCGTAGCTGGAAAAAAAAACATCGGCTGCCACTGTTAAGCACTGTACAAAGCGACACAAACTGTACAGAACGACATGTTTTTGCGATAGACGCCACAGTCACAGTTCACGAGTGCCTATGACATACTCGACTGTCATACGTCACAATGGATAAGTGATCGGTCATCTGGAGTATCGCGAGTGTTGACTCGATACTGAATGTCAAAATATTGCCTTTAAAATTAATATCGGCCCCTAGACCGTCAAAAATATTATCATCTGACGGCAAAGAATCGATTTCTTCTGCCACATCGGACAAAATGCGAGGTCCGACCTCGGTCCGACCTCAGGTCCGACCTCAGGTCGTATGTCGGTGGGTTCCTCATTCACATCGCTCAACGATGCAGATTCGCACTCCCGTGGCATGGGACTGCCTGAGCCAATGAACGCACTACTATACGCGAAGGCTACATCCATTACGACGTCGCACCGTAGATATGATGTGCTGTCGTGCGTTCTTGTGAGCCTGCTCTGAACTGCTGAAATTCTGTTAAACTTTCAGCAATTGTCGCGACATGTGTTGCGCATGCCTCCATGTTCATTTTGAAGCTCAGATCGTTAGGTGGCCTGACACTTAGCTGTACTCCATCGATCAATAAAATTATGCTATTTAGATCCCATCTCGAGCGCTCTCAAGGAATGACGGACTGCATGTCGTGATAGCACTCAACTACGCGATGGGATTCGCCTAGTATGTGCCATGACAATGCCTCGCCATTGGCCAAATCGTGTCCAGGAACCCAGAAGTGGCCGTAGAAATGATGTGGCGTGTTGGGTTTGGGAATGGTGCAATCCGCGGGGATCCCATACTTCCGCTTCAAGGGGGAAGTACGAGTTCACACATGAGTCATCCATCTCCGCTAGGGACCTAGTTGGAAAAAGTGTAAATGTCGGCCGCTGCGGGCAGTGGCCATTATTTTACCGAAAATGCCTGCCGCAGGCGAAAATTTTAAAAAAGGAATATTCCTTCCAAACCCCCCCCTCAATTCTTAATAGGAAATTTAACAATCACTACAAATGAGGAATATTCTCTTTCATATCAAATACGAGTATCATCATCAATAAAATAGAAGATACCAAGAAATCATAAGGTACATTGTTTCACTCCATAAAAACACACTATTCGATGAAAATGACATTATCATATGTCATTTTTGGATTTATATATATTTCAAAAAAATCAGGGTTTAGTGATATTTATGCGCGAAATAGGGATACATAAAGGCAACACGGTAGAAAAGTGCAGTATGCGTACAATGAAAACACCGAAATATGCATACATGTATCATTCTTTATTCAAATGTTTACGAGTAGAGTACTTTTCACCCTATACCGTCGAGGCATGACTGATACTATCAGTCAGGGCGGTCGACAAATCCTACTATTTTATTCATCATTATCATCTGCGTCATCTTCATCTAATTCTTCTTCCTCAGATTCGGCAGTGGCCGCTTCCTTGCCCTTCGCCGTCGGTTCGCTCTTCTGTTTTGGCTTCGTCTCGGCGTCCTGATCGGGCTCGTTGTCGAAATTGATCAGCCGTTGCTGCGCAGAGCTGACCATGAACTGGTCGTGGTCGAAGCCGATCGCGTTCATACCACACCTCATGGCGGCCATGGACGTCGAGCCGACGCCGCGGCAAGCGTCGAGAATCCAGTTGAGTGGATGGCCGTTCTCATCCATCTTGCCCGGATTGTCACCGAGCATGTGGCACTGGATCATCTCCATCAACAGAGCTTGGGGTTTCTGATGGTTATTCACGGCTTTGTTGTCGCGTTTGAACATCTGGTGCACAACCGGGAAGCCGCGCAAAAGTGACGCGCGGCTCACACGTTCACCTTCTCCTGTATCAAAGTTGAACATCCACTCCGGCTTTTTAGAAGACTCCCCCTGGGCATCGCTCTTTACATGGTACCCCAGGACGCCACATTCAACG
>LGRX02032786.1:0-36957 GCA_001247695.2 Cymbomonas tetramitiformis
AATCGAAAAGGAATCAATTGGGACGAGGTGTCGTCAACTAGGGTCAATTGATTGGGAGTCGGGTGATTGTACCCGACCCGCCAAACCCGCGGGCGTCGCAGTGGACTAGGCGGTGCCGCAGCCGGCTCAGAAACTCCTGTAATACCCGCACTCGCAATACCGACATCTCATCAAAAACGTCCAAGTAGCAGCCGGAGAGAATCGGAAAAGGAATCAATTGGGACGAGGTGTCATCAACTAGGGTCAATTGATTGGGGGAGTCGGGTGGATTGTACCCGACCCGCCAGCTGCGGGCGATGCAGGTGGACTAGGCGATGCTGCAGCGGCCGGCTCATAAACTCCTGTATTACCCCCACTCGCAATACCGGCATCCCATCAATAACGTCCAAGTAGCACCCGGAGAGAATCGGAAAAGGAATCAATTGGGACGAGGTGTCATCAACTAGGGTCAATTGATTGGGGGCCCTCAAGAGCGGCCTATCTCCCGATGCCGCTCCCGGTGTCTTCAGGTATCAAGCTCCCCGAACCGAAGATGGTGGAAGAGATGACGCAGTAACGGAGCCGGTACGGGGTACACGGCGTAAGCATCTCGCGCCCCTGGTTGCTGTGAAGACGATGGTCCAAGCTGAGCAGTCTCAGGGTGCCCTCCGGTGGCCCATTTACATGCGCAAGGTGTCCGCGAGGTGCACTCCAGCAATGGCGTTGGTGGAGGTGAGCTAGTCCAGATACATGTTGGCTTACGATATCGCTCTTCATACTTACTTACAGTAGGTGCAAAAAAGAGGTTGTGGCAGTTTACGAACCACTGACCGCAACCGTAGTGCATTCGGGTATCTTTCTTCAGGATTTTCAAGAAACCAGTGCTTGGGCTTCAAGTACTCAGTGTGCCAAGAGTGTCCCTGTTCGAGGATTCTTTCGCCGCACACCCCCCCATCCAGTTGAACACGCTTACATTTAAGAGCATCTTCGATTGCGTGTGAACTCAAAGCGGTCGCAGTCTCGTCCACCAAGGCGTTGCACTCGTATTCTTCGCCACTACCGTGTTCAGTAGCACTGACGTACATGGCGACGTTGGTCGAGGCACTGACGTGAGTGGTATCACTATCAGTGGGGCTGACGTGGGTGGTGTCACTGTTGGTGTCGCTGACGTGGGTGGTGTCGCTGTCGGTGGCACTGACGTGCGATGTGTCGCTGTCGGTGGCGCTAACGTGCGTCGTGTCGCTGTAGGTGGCACTGACGTGGGTAATGCCACTGTCGGTAGCGCTGACATGCGTAGAGTCGCTGTCGGATCCGCTTTCCAGCTGCTGGGACCCACCGGTTGCATGCTGGGCCGAGCGCGTTGCATGCTGGGCTAGGCGCGTTGCCTGCTCAGCGAAAATCGAAAATCGAACATCGAAAACCTGAAACGAATCGATGAAACTCGAAATTCAAAATGCAAAATCGAATCTGGATACATGTTGATGTATGTTTGAGTGACCTGTGTTTGTAAGGTGAAACTACGATGGTCTCATTGGTAGAATTGTATGTCCTTGGATGGCAGAGATGGGGGGGGGTTCGATGAGATTCGCCACATGGTACGAAATAAAGTGACAACGTGGCATCCATTAAAAAACATATAATGTGATGGGGCATTGCCGATGCGGAATAGTTTCAAAACGAGGTCAATTTATTTGATTTATTACATAGCATAAAAGGTTGGAAGACCCTCGAAAGTTCGAAAGTTAGTTCGAAAGTTCGAAAGTGTACAATGGCGCACAGTTGTGCGTTCGCAGCGGTGGTGGAGATGCATGACGCGCTGGCAGTGCTTCGGGATGGTGCCGACACCGAGGCGTTCGACGTCTCGGCGTACGGCTTCACTACTACTCCCTGTACCATCACGTTTATTACGTACTAGGCGTGCCAATCTCATCAAGTTGAGATCCCCACTAGGCCATCTGAAGTATCAAATTCGATCGTTCGATTATCTCACCATTCGTTGTCTTATCACGAACAGCGAGCGCATGCATGATCGTCGCTTCCTCCAGTTGTTCGGCATGCGATGGCGCGAGCGATGGCGTTGGTGTGAGAGATGGCGACGGGCGCGTGGCGCTAATGTTGGTGCAGGGCTGCAGGCGCAACCGCTGTGTTGCTGTGGCGTCCTCGTCCGACGTCCGTCAGTGGAGCTTCAGTCATCGCCGCCCGTTGGGATTCGCGCTTTGCTAATTGAGTAAGTAAGTAAGGTAATTTTGCCGGGTCCAAACCATAAGGACCAGAGGTCAATACCCACGTCGATATCGTCTAATGCCATGCCGTCAGGGTGGTGTCGCGGCGCACGGACGCGGAAGCGGTGGCGAGCAGGGCGAGGCGCCGCACTTGTCTTCGGCGATCGTCGGATGGAGTTTCGGTCATCGCCACCCGTTGAAATCCGCGCTTTGCTGCAGCAGCTGCTGATGAGTAAGTAAATAAGTAATTTGGCCGGGCTCCAAAACATCGTTTGTACGGTGGGTTCGACCGACCTCCACATGACGCCTACATTGGCCGTGGTTACTTTGGCCGTCGGCACGCCCATTGATAGCGCGCCCTACTGACGGCCTACCTACAACCATCGACACGCCATCGTCACGACTTAATGACGGTCCTCGCATCACCGTGCGACCACGGTTGTACTAAATCCGATAGAAATGCCATCATTATACCGTGTCAGAGGATAGTGGTGGTGATGTCAGCGGTTAAATTATTATAAAGGGAGCATTATGCCGCGCAGGGTATATATCTTCCGCGGAGGTGACTCGGCCCGCATTGGGAATTTACTTCGGCCACATTTCGGGCCGTCTCGGCCCGAACCCAAAATTGCCCGCCGCAGGCGCAAAATTTTAATTTTAAGTATGACAATTTGTCAAAAATCGATAAAATTTTGGAAATTTATCGATTTTCCCCTCAATGCGACTCGGCCCATCCGCAATTTTTCCTTCGGCCCGCCTTCGGCCCGGGCCTCCGTGACACGGCCCCGGGCCGGCCAATCCCAGGAAGATATCTTCCCTGTTTGCCACGCTCGATCGCGAAAAATGAAGGGTTCAAATTGTGCGTAAGTTCAGCAGGGTGACGTGGCAGGACCTCACGTCGAAATAGTTATTCGTGACATCGATCGTGAGACATGAAATCATATGCAAATTCTTTTGACGGTGTCATTCAAATCTCAAAATAATGACGGTGTCGCGCAGTGACGAATGACGGAATCGGCGAAGTGCCCGGCAAACCGAATGCGCGATGATGGCAACTTTTGGCGGCGCGCGCAGTCCGCTCGTGCGCCAGTGCTGTGCGCCAGTGGGGTTCAGAATTATGTCGTTCTCAACAGTTTATGTCGGTTTGTACAGTGTTTGACACTGGTGACCCCATGGTCTTACGAGTCAAGCAAGAAACTCAAAGTTCACTATTTGACATGTCACGCACAGTATACACACACACCACGCACAAGAATTTTCACACATTCAGGGAATATCATATATTGTATTCAAAATTACTTTCTATGACATGTCTATATCGGCATGTGCCCTCCAGCGGTTGTGCATGTCGAGTTTACAATTTGAAGCCCATCTTGGCTCACAGCATCTTTCAACGCGAGCTCTAGTTGGCGGCTCTCGCTCGTTGCATTTTCTGCTGTCGCGTCCTTCTTCGCTTTTCTATCTTCGTAGAGTTTTTTGTACTAAGCTGGATCTGTGAGGTTTCACGCTATTCTTAGCGAATAGGTCTTGTCATTTGCGGATGTGCTTCACGCACACATGCCAACTTAGGCTCTTCGCTCCTGACGGGAAAATGAACACACGATCGACACAGTATGTCTTCTCTTGTTGCTTTCCCCACCAAAGTCTCCGCAATTGATAGTTGCGGTCAGCGAGCCAGTGCTCTGGCAAAAGAAAGGCGCTGAAGTTTCTGCACTCAGCTGCGTAGATTATGAACGCGGCGTCGCTCATTCCATTCGGGGGTGGTGCGCAGATGTAGTTGGCATTCCCCCCTAGCCAGGTGAAATTAGTCGCTCGTGCAACTGTGTCCTGAGGATATCTTTCACGTGTCCCAGAATTCCAGAACCCACTGCAAATAAGTCAAATATATCACCCTACGTTCATTCTCTTCTTCGAGTCTTTGAAGTTCACGACATTGAACTTGGTGAGCGGTTGACGTACGCGTTCCTTACTCACAACTGCTCTGCTCTGTCGTTCTCGTGGTATTTTAAAACGTCCTTAAAAATAGTCTCTGCCCAATCTGTCTCGACGGAAACTGCAGGCGGGTACGTGCCTTGCACACGCACATGAAAGCTAGTTGGACTTTTTATGTACGTATTGCAATCTGGGATACGATAGCGTTATTTCGCTCGCATCTGAGATTGCTCAGAGCGACACACGGTGCATAAACCGCGGTCAAATTCACTTTCATCGTGGGTGTACTTTCTTTTCACCATATTTGTTGATACGTCGATATATTCTATCCGAAATTCAGTGTGCAGTCACGAACTTTTTGAATGCGTGACCGGAAAACACATCGGCCACGGGTACATGTGGCGCCACCGTTAAGGACTGTACAAAGAGCGACACAAACTGTTGAAAACGACATTATTTTTGCACAATTCCGACACACGGTCACAGGGAACCCGGTCTTTTTTGTCGCATGCATGGTCATTTCTGTCGCTGTCGCAAGAAATCTTTCTGTCGCACGTCAAAAATTCCGAATCTTCTGAAAAAAACGGAAACGGGCAGTCGTTCCCTTAAAGGGACGAAGAACGATTTCACAAAAAAAAGGTGGGGGACGAAACGACATCGTCATCGTAACACTGTCAGAACTGCCCAAAAGTTTTCCACATAACAAATTTTGATCTTCAGCGTTGTCGCTCGCCTTTGGATACAATCTTAGAGATCTTTATTTCGCTGGACAGGGGCACACTCCCGGAGAGAAAGCCTTCCGCCTTTAGTTAAAATTGCATATTTAACAAATCAAACAGTGAGTATTTTCTCCAAGTATTTTCAGACGGCAATACTTAAACACTGGTAATACTTAAACACTGAGTGTTGTCTCGCGTGTTGTCACCAAGCCTTAGAAACTCACGATCTCACTCCCAAAGTGACCAAAAACCGTTCGATCGGCGATCTAACGGTTTTTGGTCACTTTGGGAACGCGTCTGAAAATACTCAGTGTTGTCACCAAGCCTAAACTCGCGATCTTACTCCCGAAGTGACCAAAAACCGTTCGATCGCCAATCGTTCGGTTTTTGGTCCCTTTGGGAACGCGTCTGAAAATACTCAGTGTTGTTTCGCGTGTTGTCACCAAGCCTAAACTCACGATCTCACTCCCAAAGTGACCAAAAACCGTTCGATCGCCGATCGTTCGGTTTTTGGTCACTTTGGGAACGTCTGAAAATACTTAGAGAAAATACCAGACAGGTCTTTGCAACCAAGCCGACTTCAGTTCTCACATACTGTAGAGCCCTAAACGTACGGTTTACGCCCTCCCGAATCTGGAATTCACGGCCGTGAATATTAAATTCACGGCCGTGAATATTAAATTCACGGCCGTGAATATTTCACTGCACGTATGATTGCCCACACTGTTTGCGAGTAAATTAGATTGGGAAAACATTTTCCAACGTTCGTAATGCACAAAGATATATCATTTAGACTCTTAGGTAGGAGTTTTTTAGCTCTTGACTGAGCCGTGGCCGCATCAGCTCAGTTTGCAGTCGCGACTGCGAGCTAAGCTGAGAGGCCCTTATAACTTTCATGCACATCGCATCAAAACTCAAACAGCGGAGGGGTTCTCGTGCGTTCTAGCGCACGATACTTGGCACCAATATTGCTAACAGCAATATTGGTGCACCCTCAAACGCACAACCTCTGATGTCAGCTATGCGCAAAACGCGTCCTACACATCATGGGTTTGGGTACATGCAAACCCAAACCCAAACATGCCAAACAGCAAAGGGCTTCCCGTGAGTTCCAGCGCCCGTAACTTTGCAAAAGTATTACTAAGATATATATCTTTTAGTTGCCAAAGGCCCAAGGCCTCAAAAGCCTTGTGCACGAAGCCATCAATTTATTTCTTTGGAGATTTATTGGGTTTGTGTTCGAGTTTACCCAAACCCAATACATGCCAAACTGAAAAGCAATTCCCGTGCGTTATAGCGCGCGAAACTATGCACAAATATTTACAAGACACATATCTTTCAGTTCTCAGAAGCTCAAGGTTTGAGATAACTTGTTGGCAAAACCATCAATTTATTTCTTTGGCGGATCTATTGGGCTTGGGTTCGAATGTTTCCAAACCCAATACATGCTAAACAGCGAAGGGCTTCCCGTGCGTTCTAGCGCACGTAACTGCGTAGAAATATTGCCAAGATATTTATCTTTGATATATTCGAAGCACAAGGTCTAAGAAAGTCTGTGCACAAAATGGTATTACTATTTCTTTGACACAGATTTTAGCGTGATATACAAACTCATAAATCTGGGTCAAAGAAATGATATGTTAACTTCGCGCACAAGCTATCGCAAACCTTGCACTTCAGAAAAGTGAAATATATGCATCTTATCAATATATTTTTGCAAAGTTACGTGCGCTGGAACTCACGGGAAGCCCTTCGCTGTTTGGCATGCTTGGGTTTGGGTTTCAAACCCAAAAGGCGTCATGCCAGCACGCGGCCGTCTTTAATATACTCAACGGCTTGCCATATGCTCTTGAGGGTGCACTGATATTGATATGAACAATATCACTGCCAAGTTTCGTGAGAAGATTCTCACGAAAACCCCTATTAGAATCTGAACAAATCTGGGAGGTCCGAAAGACCATCCGCAGTATCTAACTATATATACAAATGGCTAAACACAGTACGCCGCACCATCAAATATTTGGACACAAGAACTCATGTTAGTAACATTCCAAAGCAAGCCAAAAAGGCTGCCCGCACACTACCGTTTGCCCTGCTCCAACCCAAACATAATGAAGCAGCAGCCACATGGAGACTACGATTACATGAAAATTATGTAATAATCAGAAATGCTTTTCAGAAAAGCGGAGACACAGACATTGAACGACGCAAACTTCGAGAAAAGGAAGCCCTGCAGCATCTTTTCTCAACTAACCTTTCGAGGTTTCTAGACACAGTCATGGGAAAGATGAAACCTACTGAAAAAGGTGCAGCCGCAACCCCAGGTAGTGATGGAAAGATACCTGAGACAAGATCAGAAAGACTAAACACAACACTAGATGAATACAAAAATAAAAAATTATTTTCTACTAACCCGAATGAGCCAGATGAACTCCCACAGTGGCTCACTGACATTCTCAAGGATAGCCCTAAAATCCCCGATACGGCCGCCGCAAGAATATTGGCAGAAATCACGCACAAAGAACTCCAACAAGCATACTCGGACTGCGGTATCTCTACAGCACCAGGACCCTCAGGGATGAGATACTCGCAGTGGATCAAGGGCCCAAAGAATTTTCAAGAAGTCACTGTCTCACTTTTTAACCACATTCTTATAACTGGGAGATTTCCTAAGAGTGCAAAATCTGGAGTCGTCCTTCCAATCCCTAAAACTCCCTCTGCACCATGTACCATAGATAATTCCAGACCCCTCACAATGTTGGAAACGGGTCTTAAACTATTTAATACAATAATTGCTAACCGTCTCAAAACAACACCCCATTCTCTTTCCCATTCAAGATGCCTTTCTTCCGAATAAAAACATAGATGACTCACTCCAAATTTTGAATGAAGTAATTTCGGATGCCAATAGATACGACAAAGACCTCCACGTAGTTTACCTGGACCTCAAACAAGCATTCGACAGAGCTGAATTCTGGATGAGCAATTTAGCGCTCAGAAAGTTAGGACTCACATCACAAATAATTAACATCATCTCAGACATCACCAATGATGCCTCTAGAATGGTACTTACTGAGGAAGGCCTCACAGATGAATGGTCCCTCGAATGTGGAGTTCCTCGGGGAGAAGTTTTGAGCCCACTAAGGTTTGTAGCCATTATGGATATCCTGGCAATTTGGTTAGCAAAACGAGCAAACGGTGCAAACCCGACAGGAACCACATATGGATACGAACTCAACTCGGAGCGCCATAGACCAGACAAACCAGGAAATAATGTTATTCCTCCCTCTCAAAACTTATTAGAAAAGGACACCCCTTTAAATATCTTTGCACGGTTCTTCTGTGATGACATCATGCTCGTGGGGAAAACTAAAGACGAAGTTCAAGACATGCTAGGTATAGTTAATGAATTTATGAGCTTCATCGGTATTCCCATCAATGTTAAGAAATCCAAATACTCTTACAGAAAGCGCATCAAATCCCAGGGCAAAATGGTAACACGATATGACCTGTCCGATGATTTACTCATCTCTGGGGTTCACCTGGAGCCCAATACCAATGACTCAAGTCCTTCCATTGATGCGAAATGGATACCCCCTGAGTCACCAGATTTTCTCGATTTCTCTAACAGCAAAGAGGTAAACAGATACCTCGGAGTATGGTTTCACTAAATGGGGAATGGGACAAACAGGCGGAAATCCTTATCGACAGACTTAAATCTACTCTCACATCCATCCAACTGCAACACATGACTCTACACCAGCTAAGATATGTTATAAATGCGGTCGTAGTTCCGAGGATGGCGTACCCCCTTAAAGTTACCTCAGCAATTGCCAACTCCTCAAAGAATGTTGCAATTGAATTAGACAAAATGATAGCTTCGTTTATAATCAAATACCTGGGCTGCCCAGTTGACACTAACCACCAAATAATCTGGACGACAGTCTGCCAGGGCGGGTACGGTATTGATAGTGTCTTCGATGTTGTAACCGCGTCGTGTATTACTGAAACCATGAACACCCTGTGTTCTGCAGATGAACACGAATATTGGCAACACAACCACACGGACCGTATCACTGACCCTCACCTTATCTCACTATACCGTAGAAACAGCAATCTATGGCTTAAAATAATAATTCAAAACATGAACAACGAAATGAGTAAAAATGCCATCTCGGGCTTTCCCTTATCACACTATGCAACCTATAGTCACACAAAAGACAAACGCTTTAACTGGTTCAGGCGTACAGGTCACATTATGGCAAAACTTGGATACGCTATCGAGTATCGACTCTAAAAATTACCCTGAAAATGAAGCGGATGAAACCACATTAATCACCACCCTTCCCAGACAACTCTACACGTCGAGGAATATTACCTCCGCAATTCAAAAATATAACCTCAGGCACACAGGTTCCTTTCTGACTCCCTGCGGTGGAATGTTAAAAAACTGGCAAGAAAGCAAAGGCTTTTTCAGGCTGAACGGTAATAGACCTCCTGGATGGCTAACCGAAATCGAAAAGGAAATGCTTCAAAACCCTGTAGGTTTGGACCCACAGGCCAGATATGTCAAGAAACAATATAGAGACAACATAGTACCCCCGGACACGGGTGAGTTTCATTGGAAAGGAAATGGTGACCGAGATTCCATCTCTCTTATTCACATTACCAATATTGACCTAGAGGCCATGTCAATACAATACACAGAATACAGTAACAATGCCAAAAACCCTAATGTCTTTGTCAGAATCGAAGGAACCAACAGTTTTCAATACGACTTTGAATATAGCATCACCGATGACGGTTGCATCCTAATTCCAGCAGGTTCCATTTTCGAATATAATGACCATATGGACCCGCCCTCTTCTGTTCTTGCTAAAGTCAGTGATATTAACTCACACTATGATTACATCTCAGACAGACAATATGAGACCATTATTGCCAGAATGAAAAACAAAACTGCGGAAGAAGAAAGTGAATACAGCTGCCCTAGCGACTCAGAAGAAGAATCTACCCCCTTCACCGAAAAGAGCAAACAAATGGAGGATTATGATATGGCAAGCGATGGTTCCCTATTTGCCGGTAAAAAATCAGCATGCAGTGGTGCAGCATATGCCATAAAAAACTTTGACAACGGAATGCCACTTGTTCGGAAGATGAATATCCCCCCCTCAAGAACTTTCGCCGCACCGGGGCTTCTTATCAAGGAAGATATCCAAAACCCTAGTAGTGCATCTGCTGAAATTGCGGGACTGAGATTCTTACTCACAGAACAAAAAGAGAATCTCCTCAAATCCATGACTCCAATGGTACATGCCATTGACTCCATGGCCGCAATATCTGCTGTAACAAAGGATGGCAGATCCATGAGTGCTCGGGACAAACTACGTGAAGCTAATCGCAGAGATGTGCAGGCTGTTCGCCTACTTTTAGAAGAACTTGGCTTCTACAGTGAAGGAGACCACAGTAAAATCATCCTTAAATGGATTAGGGGTCACAATAATGACAAAGTCCATGACAGGGTCGACCGTACTGCTAAAAGAGCCTCATTCAGAGGGGGTTGCTCAGACATCTCCCGCTACGACCCTGCCGAGAAACTGCCCTTCTCATTATTCTTTTTTGAGGTCCCTATTTTAGGCGATATCCGTAGTCACATTAGAAGAATTCAACGTCTATCACACTATCATAATTGGAGAACTCTTCAGTCTCAAGGGAAGTACTTGAGAATGCTTAACGAGAATAACACCGCCCCCACTAAAGATATTTCCAAAATAACACCTAAAGCTTTCACCGCTTCTAGAAGCAGAGAACTCCTGGGTCTCCAAGCCTCTCCAGCACGTTTATTTAAACTGGGGAAAATCGGGACTGAAAACTGCCCCTACTGCCAACAGAATACAAAATGCACCTTCGAACACATCCAACTTGAATGCTCAGGACATAATAATAGTTTGCATAGTCTTAGAACAACCCAAGATGACGAACTAAGGAAAATCATTGCTGAAGAAATCTCAGAAAAGCCCAAACTACTAAACCCTGGAAAAGGTACCACATACATCAAAACAGAGCCATCGAAACTTTTTCCACTTGCTGACCTAAGACAGGAAATGAAGGAGGAATTATACTTACACGCTCTCCCGGAAGCTAGCATGTACCGACCATCAAGTTCAAAAAAGAATACCATTGCTGTGACCGCTAAACCTGAAGTGGACCATGTCACGGGGACAATTAAATATCCCGAACTCCAATATGTCCAAAAGAAAGAGTTTTGGAAACTTTTGGCCTGGCACCGCCTTTCCGACAAAGCAGTTCCATGCTCACTTGCGGAGTACTCGAATAGGGCACACGATATTCACGAAGCACTCAATGCATGTAAGTTTGAATCGGGGGATCCTAAAAACTGCTATGCAATCAGAAGAAGCCTCTTAGATATTTTGGTGGATGACAGGAATCTTGACAAAAACGGCTGTGAACTCTTCTCCAACCCACTAAATGCCCACCCTAGAATTCACTCGAGAAGATGCATACCCACCACAAGAATGAAAAAAGCCCTCGGGCCCTTCTGCCATCATGGGAAAATTGGCTTTGATGGTCTCGCTTGGGATGCCTACGTTGATCCGATAACAGGCATCGGCAGAATCGTTTATGGAAATCCCCCCTTTGATGGGAAAGAAAAGGGCAAATCTTCGGCGGTTATGACTACCTTGGAAATGGGACATAAAGCGGCCAACACCGTCTTCGGATTTTCAGGAACATGGATTCTTCCGTTATCTCCCAAAAACCAAAAAAGATGGTTCGACAAAGGTTTTAAACTTGTTTTCAGATTCCCGCATAACACCATTCCATTTATCCCACATGGCTATTGGACGGGTGATGACCCCTACGTTCTCCCAGGTGGTGGATGCTATAAGGATGACTTTTCGGATGTTGTTATCATAGCTATAGACAGTGCACCCAGTGATACTCAGCCAGTCTTTGACTGGAGGCCTACACAGAAAAAGATTGCCAGATGGTTCCTCAACGTCCTTCCTAAGTCCAGAGTCACGAAGAAGAGGCTAGAATACACAGGAGTCAGCTCTGATATTTGGGATGAAGTTCTGAACGAAAGAGTCAAAGTACTTCCTTCTTCGCTCTGCCCATGGCCCACTCAAGACCCTCCTTATAATCAGAGTGATATTGAGCCTTATTATGGTGGTCACCACGACACGACAATCACCAACGCAAATTCCAAGCCCTTCATAAACACCGCTAAATGGCCCAAAGTTCTCACACTCATGGGATACCTCCCTCCTCTTTTTGGTACTGTCCTTAACACGATAGGTGTTCCCCGTGGCAAGATTAAACCTCTTCTTAAAAAACTATCAAGAATTTGTAGACAACACACCAAAAATAGGCGAGACGTGTTTCTGTTAAACACCACCACCACCTTAAACACTGACCCGCATCCAGTTGACATCTCGAGCAGTGAAGCCATGACAGAAACAGAAGCTGTGCAACAATCAAACGACTTTCTACAAACCCTCCTGCAATAATACTCAAAAATTGCAATAAAAGATGGTCCCGTGTCCCCAAGGGGAGGGGCCGTCCCCCCTCCCCTCCCCCGCCACCCCCTCTCCCCGCCCACCTGACCCCCTTCCTCAACGTCTCCAAAAACCCCCTTAATTCTCCGACTTCTCTCCCCACCGCTCAGATTCAGCCACCCCTCCACTCACCCGGCCATGGCTGCTTCTCCATCTTCTAGAGTTTTTTGCCTAGCACTTAGCTTTTTCTCTAGATGTCACCCTGCTGAAAAGTGGGTTGAGCCCCTTTGTGGGCGCGCTATAGCAGAGGGAGTAGCCCCTGGTGTTTTCACTAGCCTGCTTTGCAGGGATACCGCACTCTCAGGACTTTGTCCCCTTTGCTAGCGTAAATGTTTTATTATTATTCAAATCAAAATTAATTGTAAACGGTCGTGATTAGATGTGGAAAATGTGATGTATATATTTATCTCTTGGTCGAAAACTAAACCCAAGTGCACCCTACCCTTAAGATCAGGGTGGGTTGGGAATTATTTAATTCGTGAACTTTGTTTGTTTGCTTTCTCTGCTATTCGTTACAGCATTAAATATTAGAATTATGCTTGTTTGTTTGTCAATGTAGGCGGTCGGCACTATACACGGTAGTGCCCCAATAGCTCTCAGCAGCTTTACACGACCGACACGATCTTTATTGACCTTGTCATGTGTTACTTGTCGTACGAGATCAGGTGCACGAATATTTCTTCTGCTGTGAGTTTTGAGACAATAGATGGACGGAGAACCGTCGGGTCTGGGACTGGTTCACTGCCGAGGGTGCAACCCCCGCGCTTGACATCGAATCTCAGAAGGGAGACTTTGCGTTGATGCGTGTCCAGTGACCTGCGCTGCTTGGCCATCTCCCCTCGCGTAGTCTTGCCACAATGGCAGATTGAAGGGATTGATTTGCAAAGTATGCAAAGATGGTTATGTGCGGGTTGAGCCATACGACTTAGCCGCCACGCACTGCACTTACAAGTTTCCCTTTAAGTGTAGGCTTTGTTTGTTTGTACTGCAGCAATGCGCGAGCCTGGAATTAATCAATAAATACTTCGTTGTAATTCTTTGTGGCATCGCCGGGTTGGCAAATATTCAATTAATTTACTTTACTTGTTTTCAGCATCCAATATTGGATTAATGAATTAGTTTTAAGCCTTGTCTTTTTTAAATTGCATCCAATTTTCGCCAAACAATTAAGTAAATTTAAAACCAATAAAGCGGACATAGTAATGTAAAACGGTATGGCAGACACAATTTGTGATGCAGTATATGGCATGAATGCCTTCTGACGTGTACCTTGCAGACTATATTTCACACACGTTGGAGAGTTTGCCATGAGAAGATGACATATGCAACCCTGGCAATTTAAGATCACAGGGATTGTTTTTTCAATGTAATCGCATGACATGCTTGGAAAATAATTTCGATGGCTCTGTGTGTTTGTGCTTCGCCCCAATGTTTGGAAGGAAGGAGTACCTTCGGTGCGATGAATTTGAATTCGCCTGAATCTTGAGACCTTTCTAATACAAATGCATGCAGTACTTTTGGTAGTATCATTCCTTGTTGATCACAAGAATAGCAGGCAGTGTTTGCAGGTGTGATTGTTTAAATTATCCCTCTGCACAATTCAAGCTGCCTTAAACAAAGTGCATCATCAACCTGGAAAAATTCCCCCCGATCTTGAAGAAGAACTCCAAAGGTTGGGTACTCCTTACTGCTTCAATTAGTGCACATATCGGAGATGGATGGTTCCTAAACGAAGAAAATCGGTCTTCCTGGCATGTACTTGTGCTATTGAAGATCTTGCTACCCAGCCCACATTCGTCTCAGGGCAAGGCTGATTGATTATGTTGGGATTTATCACTTAAAATGTCTCAAAGTGCCTGTAACAAACAACTTCGTAGAACAACCTAGGCTCCACGTACAACACAACTGAACAATAGATGTACACGGTTTGAAAACTTGCTCTGACCGACTTTTGTACAGGCTACGTGCCTATCTATCACCGATGAAGCATGCTTTCCAGAGAAGGGGAACTTGTTATGGGCGGAGGAGCATGGTTATATTTGCTGTGCGCAAGTGAAGTACTCCCCAGAATATCAGGGCCACCAGCTCCAATGTTCATGTGGGATGTTGTGTGCATATCCCTGCGCAGACAGGTCATTCATTAGTGAATCCATATAAGTCAGTGACCTTGGGAAACACCGATAGGACGCAGACTGTGAAGTTCACCTATTTAAGGCATCCGATGGAGGCTCCTGGCAAAGGGGAGGGACACCGCAAGCTTCGCAAAAAATAAATTAACCTTCAACAAATCTTTACTTGTGAAAACGTCGTGAACAGGGTTTATTTCAAGGCCAAGCAGTGCGCACCTTGCTCCCATACCAATTTCCATAGCAGCTTGGGAGTCTGGCTCTTGAAATGAGCGCGCCGTTTTCATTCCATCTTCTGGTAGCGTGGTTATACCCCTGGAAGGGCCTGTTGTGCTCTCCTCGAAATATTTTTGCTCATTTCTCCAGACGCAAGCTCCACCCATTGTTGCAGCACTTCGTTGACCCGCTTGGCTCGCGTGCCTACCAGTGTTCGCACTGCCAACTGCTTCGTAGGCACGCCTCCTGTTGTCGAAATCTGGCCTCTCTGCCATCAGGTGATCACGTTCAGCAGCTTCCCCAGGATAATCAAATACCATGTCATCCAGCTGCACGATGAGGCAAAACGCGTCAAACTAAAATAAATTAGTGCGATCGTGTGCGAACGTGACATTCTCAAGATAAGAAAGGCGAGTAGGAAGACTGCAAAACTCGCTTGGGAAGGGCAAAAAATTATTATGACACCGAACTCAAGAACAAAAAGCAGAATTAGCTGAGGCAGGGTACCTTTCTATCACTTTTGCTCGCAGGATCGGTTGTTGTGTCCTCTCCACCAACCAATAAGTCCTCTACTGTATATTCTTTCTCCGGTTGCTGATATGCGTGATCAGCTTCTGAGGGGTCGTTCAAGGAAAGCAAATAATCTGAATGTCGACCGAAACTATCTTTCCAGCGCGCTTCCTCCGCCTCGATCTCTGTCCGTTCATTGCACAAGACTTCCCGGCGACATGTCTCATCCACACTTAGCTCATCATCCTGATTGACCTCTTCTTCACTAACTGAGCGCTCTTCCGAGTCTGCCTCCGAGAGCTCAGGGCTACCGTCAACGTTAGCGGGCGTGGAAGAGAGATGAAGCGACTGCGGAATTCTGCTGCTCAAGCCATCCTCCGCGAGCGCTTTTAAACGAGCGTCACATTGGAGCAGCTTCTCCCAATGTTTATTCAAAACACCTGGAGGCACAACCATTAGGTGCGGTTTGCACAGAGTTGCCTGCACACAAGCACAACGCTTTTGGTGTCATGCGCCCTTTTTAGCGCTATGCAACTTCAACGGTCCTGCGTTATGCGCTTGACTCTCAAACGAAAAACGTATTTTGTTTTCTTGCCCATGAATTCTACTTGACGAGCACAAGGCCTGTTCAGCTCAGCGCTTTTCGAGAGGTCCGAGGTATTTCGAGTCAAACGGACAACAAAGCACTGACTCACGCCGGAGTCGAGCAAAGAAGCACACCCAGTATTTTAGAAGAAAAAAAACAGTAAAGCTTATCCTCTCAGACCCTTTCGGTCACTCATGTAGGGGAAGTTCTTTGAGAGAAGAACGTGGTCGGAAGCCTCACCTCAGAACCCGTGAAATCTCCGGCGGCTTGCCACAGCGTGTGCTTCCGGGGCTGTGGGTTGGTTTCTTTAAAGAACAGCGGAGGCCGAGAGAGCACTACCTCCAAGGTACCGGGGAGATCTGGAGGCATAGTCGCCTGTGAAAACAGATCGGTTTTCAACAATTAAGATCCCAATCTCAGGAAACATACATGCAAGCTTTTACACCTTCTCCCAAACTATCTATTGAGCAGCCCACAAATAACACAGCAGGGCCAAGAACAAGGACTCGAATACTTCAGGATAATAAGGAGCCGAGAGCTTACCTTAAGGGCACAAATGTCAGACCACTGGATTTCGATTTTACTTTTCAAGCCACGGTCTAGGATTTCCCACACCAGCTTGCGCTTGGCAAAGTAGAACTTTGACACAAGGTCACCGACAAATCGAGACACTGTATCCCAAGAGCCGATCTGCAGGCGTATTGCCGAGAAATTCGAGGCCTTCAGCTTGTGGTCGATACCCCCAAGGGCGTTTCGGCTGCTGGCAACTTTCTCCCTTCCGCGAGAGGATTTGGCGAGGGCAGCTGAGGAAGCTTCTGGCATTTCCTTGGCGGGAGAGCAAGCGCTCTTTCCAAGCCCGTGGGATATCAAGTCCAGGAGAGAAGCCGACTTTCGAAGCTTGAGGCCAATGGGAGCCGGCTCACTTCCACTTCCTACGAAACTTTGAGCTAGGCCGACAAAGCCTCCAAATACAGGTGGAGCATATCCCACGCCCTGAATAGGCACGCTTCTCGTCAGTTTAGCCAGTCAAATGTGTTTTCATGAGAACAATGCTATATATTTTTACCTGGGGAACGCTCATGCTATGCACCATCTGATTATTCTCATTTTTTCTTTTGTAACCTCGTCCAGCGCCCTCAGCTCTTTCCGGATAATTACTCAGATGAACACCTGCGTTACGCCACGAGTCAAGAGCGGCAGTTAACATTTCGCACTGAAAAAAAATATTCAGGCTCAAGGGTGGGCAGGCAGAATTTAAGTACACACCTGGGTTCGAAAGATGACTTCCGTGGTTGGGTCCAACCGGCACATGGAGGTACTGTGGAGGAAGGAGCGGTGGATGCCCCTGAGGCATAGGATGCGGGATCCTGCCGGGTATTCCTGGCATAACCTGTCGGTATAGAAAACATAATTCAGACACAGGAACTCTACGATGCGCAACACGAAGAAGGCAACCGTTCACAAACCTGATGTTGCAGGTTATGCATAGCCCACTCAGCGGGTGCCTGCCCTTGGGCGAAGTTCATACTCTCCAAACTTGCGAACATCGAGAAGGGGGGAAATGAATATTGTCAAAGCTGTTAAGGATTTTACGAATATACACAATATGCTTTATGACTGGTGAGTACGCGAGGTGAAAAAACACCGTGTCGTAGCCTGTTGCATCGACTGTTTGTGAAAAATCCAAGTAAGATATTGCAAAGATACATGCTGTACAGGTGACAGAGTCACGACTCTCTCTACGACTGCTGATGTCTGCGGTGTCACATGACAAAGTGTCCCTTTGCACTCGTCAGCCTACGTCAGAGGCTTCTCTTTCTTCTGCCAATCCTAGTCATATTATTATATATCCATTTCCATTATATAAAGACATCCAGACATCCGCATCCGCATCCATTGACCATTACAGTATGACTTATTTCTATACTGACCCTGGATACTGTACCCCTCGATTATGACCCCCTGCAGCCTGCTTGTGCTAGAAGCCGAGAAAGTCACCTCACGAACAGTTGAACAGTATAGTTGAACATTCAACATCGCTGAAAAACGAGCAAGAAGCAACCGGTTTCTCGAGCGTTGATTGGTCGAGGTCTGAACAGTCAACAACATGTCATGTAATGTCATCACGACAGCGACAGTTACACTCTACTGTAGACTCTTTATACCCACAAGTATAATAGTGTATAGTGAAATAGTTCCACACTTTACACAAATAGGTTTGAAGCATGAAGGTTTCATTCCGATTTGCTACGTCCGAGACAATGACACCCTATGATAGTCACAGGTAGGACGCGATAGGCACAGGTAGGATGCGGTAGCCTATCGCGTCCTGCATACCTGCGACACTCCTGCGACTCATGTCATACGTGTCACGTCAGGACAATTCGCTTCCACAACTGCAAATCGCTCAGGTCAAATCACCAAAAATGAATGGAAATAAAATATTCAACAAAAACATGGCATGGCATGCGATGGTCCAGAACTCTCCAGAGAGATATCTGATATCATGACCATGTGACTATTAGATTCACAATCTTAATTATCGTAATTTAATTGGCGAACTGTGACATGTATTTATATCGGATCCCTTTCACGCGATGGTTCGTGGATGACACGAAGTGACACGACGTGACATGACATGATGATGATGATGCTTGATGTGACGTTTCCATTTGACCACATGCATGAAACCAGATTTTTTGCCAAAATGGAAATGCACTGTATACACTGTCATGCCATGTCATGTCATGTCATGTCATGTCATGTCATGTCATGTCATGTCATATATCACTATATCTTATGTCGATCTGTATTTGCGATTTCTGAATTCTCGGACAAGGTTGTATCATGATATATACATAATTTATTTTTATATATGCCGAGGGTATCATTCGTGTCAAAACGAAAAGCCTGCCATGCCATGTAAGAAGTATCTATATCTCACAACTTCATTACCCAATCTCGCATCTTGATTCCACCATACGGTTCTCACCGTGTTCTTGAATCTTTCTTATTCGTTATTGAATCTTCTTGTATCTTCAAGATCGTTAGCCGCCATCCCGCCAACATGAGGGTTGAGGAATTCAAGTCATCGGATTTTTCATTTATGTTCGGTGGTTACACGATCGACGGATTAAAGCCGGTCGATCTCTGTACCAACGTTTCATGTATAGAGATAGCGGTAGGGATAGGGTGCAATGAAATAGTTATTTATGGCGCACACGTCAGTCGCAGAGGCTGGTGATTTCCGCGTGGCGGCTTATGCATCTGCTCCTGCTCGCGCCGGACCGCTGCGCTTGTGCACTGGTCCATTCTTGTTATTATTTGCCTTCTCGCCACTCGTGATATATAAAATTAATCGGGGGTGTCCACGTAATTAATTGTGTCACAGGCGGGGATTTTTTTAATAACCAATCCAAATGTTCAGGGTTCGGTGATCGCTAATTTGATCGTGAACATGTTCATGAACAGTTCATGAACACACGTGTTCAAGTTCGGGTTCATTACATTTTCAGATGTTCAGTTATGTTCAGTTCATGTTCATGTTCAGTTCACGACCGTAGATTCGCGATCAAAATAGGCCCAAAGTTTTGTTTAGTTTGATCGTGAACATGTTCGCGATATCGCGAACATCGCGTGAACATGTTCACGATCGGCCGTCTCAGACGCCCCCAAAGAGTCTAAAAGTCCAAAAAGGCAAGAAGGCAAAAAGCGAAAATCCGAAGATCTCTTAACGAACCTACAGGAGGTCAGCGAGACTTACGTAGACCTCATATTATGATGGCAAGCGGGTTGTGTCAGGGACACCTGGTTTGCAAATTGTTGTGGTTGAGATTGAGAAGGATCAAAACGAGGATGCCGATGAAGAAGTAGAGGAGATATCAGATCCTCACGCGCCACTTTCGGATGAGTTTGTCGCGGAGAATACTCCTCAAGGGAAGCGTCGCAGATCTACTTCGCGCGTTTGGGAAGGCATTATGCGTCTTGTGGGTTCCCATCCCTTTGGCAGTTGTACACACATGTGCGTGCTCAAGATCGGAGCTGGCGTATGCAACACTCCTTTGAGACTGAGTCGGCATCCAGTGACAGCGAAGAATCCCAAACCTGGTTGGGTGACCACTCGAGCTGTAGAGCATTTCAGTAAGGAACATTCAACAACTATCTAACGTCGGTAAAGTGATGTGAACAACAAAATATATGCAAAGATATATTTGCGGGTCACAACAACTCAAGAAGCAGGCAGTGCAAACCCTACGTGTCACAGTCAAAGATGAGATAATAAAATGACTTGGTGGTTTATAACTAGTTAATCGTATCTCGCCGCATTACGTTCGTTCGTGGTCGTCGCTTTAAATGAGACATCAAATATACGATTAGGTACTAGATATGGGAAGAAATCCAAATATAGTGATATGTTCATGAACATGTTCATGAACATGTTCGGGTTCAAGTTCACGAAAGGTGGTCAATGTTCAATTAATGTTCATTTAGGGCATGTTCATGACGCGTTCAGTTCATGTTCATGTTCAGAATCCAAAATTAGCGATCACCGAACCCTGCAAATGTTAATAAATATCTGATGAACTCATCTAAATAATAAAAATAATAATATTTAGATAATAGTGATAAGGAATTATGCAAACGGGTGAGGAATAAATTAATGATAATAATAATAATACATTTACGTCGATGAGAAACAGAAAGGCAAAGCCTTCGGAACGATCGAATGTGACACAAGAGAAGAGTCTGTTCCCCTCATACATAATTGTTGCACAATCAGGAGGAGAGCAGGAAGCATTCCACATGGCATGGAAGCAGGGGCGGCGCGCGGCACCAAAGAGGACGTGTCGGCCACCGGCGTCGGAAAAAACATCAGCAGGTCGCCGCGGAGCTAATGCAAGGTGCTAAGCCGGCATAAACCCGGAGCGCCTACGGTTAAAACCCCGGTTTGAACTTTTTTGGGCCGCCGTGGTTAAAACCGGTTACGGGTTAGCATACCTAAGGACCTTTACCATACTTAAGACTCAACGAATAAATAAACATAAACACACGTTAATAGATACACATGAACACATACAGGGTATGATATTCTGTATATTAGTGTTTTATAACTATCGTTGTAAGCAAAAATGTGAGGCTGGAACGTGTGATATGTCTTAGTAAAAGATATAACATATGAGAGTAAGAGAGTCTAAGTAGCTTATGCTACGTGAGGCAGCTATCGGAAGTGCGGTACGAGTACGTCTATTGTGATGCTCGAGTACTCCTAACACGTGGCTCGCGGTCTCTATCACTGTGACTCGCGGTCTCGAGCCGAATAATGCAGTCATCTGTCACATGCATCGAGGAATGTCATACAGGGGGCAATACTGGATATCTACCGAGTCCGCCCCCGTGACACCACCACATTCTGTGGAGGTGGGTGGCCGTGACATGGCAGTGAAAACAAGCAATATAAAGATACTCGGATACGGAGCAAGCAAGGATAACGGCATTTGAAGTAGCAAGAACTGGTCCTACTGGTGCCTCCGGGTCTTCAGAAATAGACATGCTCGCAGAGGTCCACCTTTCCTCGCCTCGGGTCACCCTATCAAGTTCGGCCGTTGCAGTGATGCTAAGACTATCTCGTCCTGTCGTTGTTGCTGTTGTAGTTGTTGATGCTGGGCGTGAAGCTTCTGTGCCGCAGCTGCTCATAGTTTCTCTGTCAGCTTAACAACCCGGTCCTTAATATCCAAGAGGCGGGCAGTGAACTTGTCAATAATGGGAACCCCGTGTTTTGTGGCGTAGGAAGGGCCTTCGTGAAAATGTCAGCCTGATTGTCATCGGTCGGAATCCATACCGGAATAAACTTCCCGAGGGGCCCTTGACACCAGATCATAACCGCATGGTACCGAACCGCAATGGTTTTGAGCTTAGTAGCGGAGTGCCCGCTGAGTGACCAAAGTTTGAACTGCTGAGTTATCTACATTGATGGTGATGGGCTCAGCTGAGGGGAAGAACTCTATCAGTGTGTTGTAGATGGCCAGAGCGGAGGTGCAGGCTTCTGACATGGCAACATACTCTGCCTCTATTGTTAAGGACGCACAAGCGAGCCTTAAGATATAATATAATATGATAAGATAGCACAAGTGTTATTGAACAGTAACACGCGTGCAGCTTATGAGCGGGTGATGAGTGCAGACTTCGGACGAAGATACTGTTGTAGCACAACGCTACGCTCATCTATACCGAATGCCTCCCATCTCATAGATGGCACCGCTATTGGGTTGTGAACCCAAGGCATTGGTTGAACGACTAGTATCGGCTGAACGAATAATGCGTTCGCCATATGATACCCGCATGCTTGTTCAGAACATGCTAGAAGCGAAGATGCATTCTTCTCCGAACCATTCGGTACTTCAAGATAGCATCTTGCTTCGCCATTCTCGAGTCCGACTTACGGCCTCTCGATGACATGTGTCATTCAAGTCTTACCTTGAATAAATGACAAATGATGTGATTTATCATCTCGATGACATGTACTGCTAGAAACAGCTGAACAGGCAGTGGGGACCCGCTGCCGACGGTGAAACAACGGATCACTAAACTCGGATATACAAACGATATATACCCGAGATGAGTGACACAGGCTGACCACCGAAGATGACATACAGGAATGACACTAGACTGTACGAACTAGTCGTAGCGTCAATTCCAGCACACCACCTCATCTGAGGTGGACCAGCTAGTGACACTCACCACCCTAGCTACTAGAGTTTACAGAGAATGTAAAGATAAGTTAACTCTAGTCAGCTAGCAAAGTCACAGGTGGCATGATGAAAGTCAGGCTAGCATAACAAATACTTGCTAAGCCTAGGAAATTGCTAGTACCAATTCCGGTCTGCTAAAATTAATGCTCTGCCAGCTAGTGGTGGGTGTTGTAATTCTCGCCTGTCTGCATGTGATGGAGAATGCTAAAAGAATTCCGCCTGTCGGTTTAGCTTCAATACTCCTGCGAACTATAAAGGTCTCCTGCCATAAAAATTGTTCGTCTAAATTGATAAAGCTGCCCGCTAGTGGTGAGAATTACAGCAACATTCTTCTGCCCAAAACTACAGCAAGTGGTGGAGATTGATAACGCGAGCACCGCCTGTCTGTTTAGAGAACTAATAGTAGTCATTACTAGAATCGAAACCAGCATCTACCCCATAGTAAGATTCTTCATCATAAAAACCAGCACCACCAATTTCGTCGGAATCGTGGGCTCCTGCCTCCCAGGCAGCCCACTCCTCTGCGGTGTAGACATCCTCGTCGCTCATTGCAGGCTCATCTATAAAAGAAACCGTGCCAACATGAAACTCGCTCTGCGGTAAAAATTCCTCCCCAAGTGGGGGCTCCAAAACTCCGCCATAAGAGTCGCCCTGGAAACCTGTGCCCAGGGTTTCATCCTGTTCCAATCGATCGGACGAAAGATGCGGAGCGGCCAAGTGGCCATCTTGCTCCTCCTCTTCTTCCTCATAACTGTCATCAGACTCATCGAAATACCCAACAGGGTACCTGTACTCCGATTCGTCTTCTTCTTCACTAGATAAACACTCCTCGAAATCGCGGCTCAACCCAGAGCCCATATAGGAAGGCGCAACTGGAGGTGCATGAATGTAATGAACTTCTGTCCTAACAGGAGGGGCCTGTTGGGCAGTGTCTCTTGCCCTAGTGGCACTAGGGAAGGGTCGAGAGGTGGTAACTTGAGTTGAAATTGATCGCGAACTCAGGATAGCCATGCCATCGCCAACTCCATTCTCACAAAGCGCAGCACGAAAACTCTCGGATTTTACGGTTGATTGCCCAACGCACTGGGCACCACCAACCTGTGCGCCAGTCTCTGAAACAACAATGTGTAAAGAAATCGGCTGAATGGGCTCCGATGAAATAGGCGAAGATTCCGCGCAACGAAAATGCGAAAGGGAGCGTGCCATAGAGCTGCATAATGATAACAGCTGAGAACGCTTGAGAGTCGAGACCCTCTCCATACTAGCATCAATAATCGCCAAAAGAGCCATAAGCTCCTCACTCGAAGAAATCTGCTGTGAATCCATCGAAGAAAACGAGATCTAACAATGAAATAACGTAACAAAAATCGTAGGAGTCCACCCCGTCGTAATCGCCCAAAGCCGTAAGCAGCCGCCTCCAGAAAATACGTAGAATATGCTCTAAAGCGCCCCACAAGACGTGGAGACGCTCAACCGAAAGATAGGGCGGAAATAAAATAAAATTCTACGCTAAAATTCAGTTCACGCGAACGTGAGAGGGACCATAACCTGCTAGAAACAGCAAGTCAAGGCAGTGGGGACCCGAGAGCCGACGGAACAAACGGATCACTAGACTCGTATAGAAGGACATAAATACTGAGTCTAGGTCACTAGCTGTACACCGAGAATGACACACTGGATATGGGAAAAAAGGTTATCGAGGAATAGAAAAGTGCAAAATGGGGAATAGAAATTTCAATCTGTTTTTGGGGAATAGATTATATGTCACATGTAACCATTAATTAATTCAATCGAGCGCCAAAAAAAAAAAACAAGCAGTTTGACTAGCACACTCCCCAACACTTCACAGCCATGGAGGACCAGGAGGAGGAAAATTTGGAGTTCACTAGCCCCGGAAAGGATGGACGAGAAGTTTATGAGGATTCCGACCCCGAGAATGAAATTGATGAACTCCCTACGCGCAAGCGGACACGGACGCACGAGCGTAAAGAGTGGGTGGCCTTGCTAAGTGCTTCATCTTGGGATAGCTGTATCAAAAAGATTAAGGAGGTGTGTTCTGAAGGCTTCTCCAAGGCGGACAAACCTCACACAGCTAGGAAAACGGGCAATATTACACACAAGTTTAAGTGCTCGTTGTACAAGTCCAGCGGTTGTCAAGCGTTTTTCAAAATCATGCAAACCTCGGACGACTGTTGTGACTTGTTCCAGAGTGGAGAACACGATCACGCGGGATTCTTCAACAAAGGCATGAACCCTCGAGTAAAAACCTATTTGGACACGCACTTGAAGATGGGCAAGGGGCCAAAGTCGGTGTTCCTAGAAATGAAGGACGACCTCAGCCACCCGACAGTACCGTCTTACAAAACAATCTGCAATTATGCCTACAACAATAAGTACAGAATTTGGGAAACTGAAGATATTAAAACCTACGGTAACTATATGCACGAGTGCGTGACAGCTAACTTGTTCGCCATCCCCATCACGGACCTCGACACCCCCGGGGTGTTGTGCATGTTTGACGGCCAAGTTCTTCTTCAAGACGGAAGCTACGCCGTTGTTCCTGCGTACAAGGATAACTCACGCAACAACTTACCTCCCTTGATTTTCCAAGCAACTTCTTGCTTGGAAATCATGGTAGCTTGGCGGCATGACAAGTGGAGGGAGGACCCAGCCGTTTGTGAACGGCGCCTACAGCAAGAATTTGAAAAACTCTTGGCGTCAGACGGTTGTTCCCACTTCCTGGAGCTCGCGTCCAATCTTTTGGCATGTCACGGGTGGAGTACCAAAAAGTCGCAATTCTACAAGGGCAAGCTAAACCTTCGGGCGCTTTTACGCAACTACCAGCAACTTGTTGAGGACTACCAACTTCAACAAAAACGAAAACGCTGGACCGTGATCTACACCACTTGGGAACTACTTCAAGTGTTGTCCACTAGCGACCACCGCTCTCGGGACGACACCTACAAGACCAACTGGAACGGCTTTCCCGTTGAGTTCGGCGGTACTTGCTGGTTGGATAAACGTTTCAGAATGGGCTACATGGCCTTGAAGTCCCACGAGGACGCCTTCGCCTCTGAGCTCGTGGACTTTCTCGTCCTTCGGGCGATACGCATTTCCTTTGGCGTTTTGTGGCAACCCAAGCTTCACACGCTTGACCACTCCCTAGCGTTTTACAATGCAAACTTGTCCCTACCCAAAACCGCTCAGGTCGTCTTCAATCACCTAGAGCGGGGAGACCGTGTTGACGAAACCATTAACGACGAAATCATAATGGTGGAGGACATCAAACAAGGCATATGTTGGGCACACTGCAAGATGAAACTCAACGAAAAGTCTAGCATGTTTAACGACGCTAATAACGTCGAGAGCTTCAAGACGGGTGTTACCGGTGTTCACCGTATCACGCTCACTTCTGTGCGCACCGAAGCCTTCAAGTTGTTGATGTTGTCCTTCGTGGAGGAGGAGGAGTACATATGCTCGTGGTTCGTGGACTTTTGGTGGGGCCAATGGAGTGGTTGGGTGCTAGGGACGATGCCTCCTGGCAAACCTTCCACGCAAAATAGCCCCGAGTCCAACAATCGGTGGGCAAAGGCAGCTCTGTGCAACGGCAAACAGCTACAACTGGCTCGGTTTCATAAAAGTGCTATGAAATATGTTCGCAACGAAACTATTTTCGAGCGCGAACATGCTTTGCCTACTGGTCCAATTGTGCGACACGATATGTGGCGGGAGGCCCTACTCATGGTGGAAAGCAACGTCATGGAACTTATGACCAAGGCGACCCGCTTACCCCACCTACCTGACGAGGAGACCATGGTGTTCGTGTTGCCTACAATGAAGACCTTCAACAGTCTGAAATCGGTCACCATCGCGGACAAACGGAAAGAAATACTTGTTATGGCCGCTGAGTTCCTATCACTTATCCGTGATCCCGTGAACCCCCCCGCCAATGTGACGACGTTCAACGAGTTCGTCTCCCTATATGCCTCCTTCGTGCTTGTGCAGGCTTCAACAACCCCGACTGATTATGTGCACTACACGTGCAACTGCCCTGAGTTCTACGAAAGTGGTGTGTGCGCGGACGTGGTGGCAGTGGGGTTATTCAAAGGAAAGTTCAAAGCACCTTTGGAAAAACAGCTCGACTTGATCGGTCGGATTCCCAAAGCTGGCCGACCAATGAAACCTACTTCTGCACTTCGGCGACAACCCCTTGGCAAGATCACCGGCAAGTTGAAGAGGCTAGCGGGGAAAAAAGCAAGTGACGCTATTGAGGAGGACGCAATGGACCGTGAGGTCATGAGCTCCCAAACCGTCTCGCACTCCTTGAAGTGCGAGATATGCATTAAGGCGACTTATGCAAGCAAAATGCTAGTGTGCGATGGTTGTGACAAGGGGTACCACATGCATTGTATGATTCCTCCTCTCACACGAGTTCCAGATGGCTTGTTCATGTGCACAGTTTGCTTGTACCCGTAGACACATGCAAACATATAATTAATAGCGAATGAACATGTATTAACATACATATATTACAAAGTGTTCTATTGCTAGCTTGTGTTCATAAAATTGCATTGTGCTTCTTTCACAACAACTCGAAAGAGACCGTCAAAAAGTCTTGAGGTCCTTGGCGTCCAGAGCGTAAAGATGGCTTCTCCAAACCACGACATAGGTTTTGGCATAGCCGCACGCACTTGCTACACACGTGAAAAGACTTGTATTTTTCAACAAGCCCGTTATAGTTCCGAATTCCCTTGTACTCGGTGTTCACGCCTAAATACGTCTCGCGGAAAACGAGTCGCATGCTTGCGATCTCGTTGCACCACACCCAATAATTTTCCAACTTGCTTTGCCTTTCGGGACGGGGTCCAAGCATCGATAAAATACGCCAAGGCGATGCGAATTCTTCCACTTGATCCTCTTCCCCGTATTCCTTCATTTTCACAAGTGCCTTATGCACTTGGCATCGCTCCGAAACGCGCGTCAAACATTGGTACGCGTGTGGATCTTGTAGAGGCGGGTACGGGCCGTCGCCCAACCCAAGCCAATATGTCCCAGCTTCTATAAGATGTTCTTCGTCCTTTTTCGCTCTACGAAAGTTGCAAGGGGTGCACTCCACGGTTGCGGCCATTTTTTTGTTGCGTTTAATATGATAAATTACCTCAAGTTGTTACGGTAAATTTACAAGACGGGTACGGTATTTTCTCTAAGTATTATCAGATGTGTTCCCAAAGTGACCAAAAACCGTTCGATTCCGAATCGAACGGTTTTTTGTCACTTTGGTAACACATCTGATAATACTTAGAGAAAATATTGTATGGTATTTTCGCTTAGTATTATCAGATGTGTTCCCAAAGTGACCAAAAACCGTTCGATTCCGAATCTAACGGTTTTTGGTCACTTTGGGAACACATCTGATAATACCTAGAGCAAATACCGTACAAGTCTTTTCAGTATAGAGCATTATCTTGAGCCCGAAATTCACGGCCGTGAATATCTGATTCACGGCCGTGAATCGCGGCTGCACTGCGTTCGGAAAGGCCTAAACCATACGGTGCATGGGGTTCGGGAGGGGCTACGTACGTTTATGTGAGTGCTGATGTGGGCTTGGTGACAACGCCTGAACACGCGCTATTACCGACGACCTGTGAATTTGTTCGGCATTTTCTCGAAGTATTTTGCGACGTGTTCCCAAAGTGACCAAAAACCGTTCGATTCCGAATCTAACGGTGTTTGGTCACTTTGGGAACACATCTGATAATACTTCGAGAAAATACCATACAGGTCCCTCCCCTCCCGAACGCCCTGCACCCGCGATTCACGGCCGTGAATCTGATATTCACGGCCGTGAATCTGAAATTCACGGCCGTGAATTCCGGGCTAGTGTAGCGACTTCCTCGTTTAGTAAACCTACCAAAGCCTAATACCTAACCCGATCTTTAAACAAATATGGCTTCGAATCAAGCTTCACGTTGCGAATGTGGCCAATTAAACAAGATGGGAAAGCTTATTGAATGTAGACAAGATCCCTCGACTATGGACCACGCGGACAAACCATGCACACGATCTAAAAGAGGCAAGGGCGAGTTGAGATGCGCAAAATGCAGCGGTCAACAAAAAAAGAAAGAGCCTGCCGTCAAGGAAACATTTTTGGACGACTTTGACCGTACGCGAGCTATAGGTTTCGCTAACACCTTCGTGGTGTCTTTACCAGACGAGTCGCGAGAACATCTGGAAAGGCGGTATTCGTGTATGTGGAGGGAGGCCGTGAACAAGGTCCCGGACTGGAAAAATCTTCCTCCTGGGGTGGTAACCCTCACTGGAGGAAAGCTGGAGGTGTTTCACGAGTCCGCGAAACACGGGGGGGGGAAAGTGCAGACCGACTTCTACGAGCAATATCTCACGGACGAAGATCGAAAGCACTTGAACGTCTTCGTACACGAGTTGGAAACGAAGGTTATGGAAAATCTTCGTAAGGAGTACACAATCGAGAATCAAGCATTCTTAATCAACGACAATCTCGTTCGGGAGATTCAGGGGGCGCCTAATACGGTCCTCTCCACCCTTACCGGGTGGCAACCTTGGCACTTGGACCAGCCACTTAACCAACCTCTCACCGAACGCCCTCATCACTTGGCCATTGTGGCCTACCTTGGCCCATCATCCCCAACAAGGTTGTGTTGTGCACCAACACCGTCCTTCGACGCGTCGGTTGAGCTCCTAGGCCAATCGACGCAAGAGAGGTTGCAACTCAACTGCGATGTCCAATTCCACGAGCAGCGAGCCCTCATGCTCTCGAAGGAAACCCTCGACGCGTATGCGACGAACGTTGGGGGAAAGGATAAAGTGGGATTGGGCGACTGCGCGGTGGTGGGAGGGGTACACCAAGGGGTGACCAACGCGGATGGCACGCCCCGGGTGGTGTTCTCCGCCAACTTGGCGTTGAAGGGCGTGGCGTCCTACGACCCTGATGTTCAGCTGAACCCCGTGAACTCGGCCTTACATTGGGGTTATCTCGACTTCGTTACGAAGGAGTTCGTGAAGTACTTTCTAGCGGGCACAGACCTCACCAACACGGTGGACGAGGAGCATAAGAAAGTCCTGAAGGTTTTGGCACGCGATGTTGAGAAAGCCTTAGACAAAGCCGCGAAGGGACCCGTAGGGAAGGCACAAGCCAAGCGAATGCGTACATAATAGGCTTACAAAATGCTTTACTTTCAAGACGTGTATGCCATGCTTGGACACTAGCTCAATAGGTGAATAAACATGAACATTTACAAGTCTATGCATATTATTACTTGTTTTTGCAAACGAATATTATTTGTTTTACTTGCTCGTTATCGTTACTAGTCTGTGCTAATTCGTTATATTCTATATTAGCTCGAACTCGACGTTCAAACGTTCATAAATATTCAAACTTGCATTGCGCTCGTGCCTCTCGAGAGGCTGCACCATCCCTTGACATGTTTTAGCGCACTTAGCGCACAACTTGTACGACACAAGGGAGGTGAAGATATCTGTCGATTTTATTTTCCCATCCTCGGCGTTTCCATGGTCGTGGAAAACGATGCGAGTGGTTGCGCTCTCCTCGCACCATACCCACGCACCCTGCGTGCGGTTGAGGATAGCGTAGTGGTCGAGCATTGGGAACCAATCGAAAGGAAACTCTAATGGTTGCACGCCAGCCTCTCCATACTCCACCATGCATATGAGGACCTTATGCAACTCGCACCGCTTGTTGCATGGGGCGAGTGAGTCCATAGTGGGGATCCTTGGTAGGGTTCTCGTCTTCCCCGCGCACCACGATGTGCTTCTGCCAAAGGGCTATGCAATTGTATGGGGCGGGTAGGTAGCCTCTGGAAGATTGATAATCCTCGTCCCTATTTATTATTCGATTCATTATTTTATTTGCGGGTGAAGACTAGATTTATCGATATTTCCTTGTAGGGTTTATTACCATGAGAACGAACCATTATTATCTCTACGTATTTTCTCTAAGTATTATCAGACGTGTTCTCAAAGTGACCAAAACCCGTTGGATTCGTAATCGAACGGTTTTTGGTCACTTTGGGAACACATCTGATAATACTTAGCGAAAATACCGTACCCGTCTCTATATTTTTTGGTAAGTCTTTACTTTCAGATTCACGGGCGTTAATTTCCGATTCACGGCCGTGAATTTGAAATTCATGGCCGTGAATTTCCGATTCACGGCCGTGAATCGCGGCTGCGCTGCGTTCGGGAGGGCCTACACCGTGCACGGTGTATGGGGTTCGGGATGTTAATGTGAGTTAGGAAGTCGGCATGGTGACAACACGCGCTATTCTCTTCGACCTATCTGTCATTTTCCCTAAGTATTGTTAGACGTGTTCCCAAAGTCACCAAAAACCGTTCGATTCCGAATCGAACGGGTTTTGGTCACTTTGGGAACACATCTGATAATACTTAGCGAAAATACTGTACAGCAAACCTTCGCTAAGTATTATCAGATGTGTTCCCAAAGCGACCAAAAACCGTTCGATTCGGAATCGAACGGTTTTTGGTCACTTTGGGAACACGTCTAACAATACTTAGCGAAAAGTAAGGTTCGTTCCTACATAAAATCGAAACGAAAATATGCGTAAAGAAAAGTGTAACGATATATGCGATGCGAAAGAGCCTAGCCTACAAGACTTTCGCAAAGTACTCGCGCGTTTATTAGGACCATACGCGAAGTTAGGCGATAGCAAGCCAGAGTTTTGGCCAGAAGGTGTTAAGTATAAGGATGGGAAAACAGGCTACGACTACGGACGCGTAGACTTGACAACGATTTTCGAAGCGTATTGTGGGTATATTTTCAACGATACGTATTCGATTAATCAGGGGGGAATATCATTGGTGTTCAAAGCACTGTTGATGGTTCGCCCTGTGGAGAGCGCCGCGCTTGGCACGACATGTGGTGTTGGCACATGTTGTGCCAAGCATAGTCGAGTTCTCGCATTCGACAAGTGGGTAGACAAGATAACAAGATGCGCGATATCTGAGAAGGTGTCAGAGGCTCAAGAGTTGGATGAAGTACCGGAGGAGGAGGCAACGCATGTGGAGATGCCCCAACCAGAGCTAGAGAGAGAGCTTGAGCATGAGGAGTTGCAAGATGTAGAGGCAGAAGTGGCACACAAAATGCCAACAAAAAGAAAGCGAAGTGCGCTATCAACGAGGTGTGCGCGCCTTTCAAGTTATCCATTTGCAATTGATTTACCACGCAAATGTTGCAAGTCTACAAGTTTTTATCCCACTCTTAAAGGGCAATACACACCACTACTAGCTTTTTTCAAAGAAAGTTTCAAAGGCCTAAGGATATTTGATTTCTGCTGCGGACAAGCACCGCATTATGTTTACGAGAATCTTGTGGCGTTCAAGCCCAAGACAATTTTCCTGAGCGATCACAAGCCTGCAAAAGGGATAAGAAAACTTGATTTAGCAATAATAGACTGGGAACTTTTCAAACCGAAGATTGACGTAATTGTGTCGTCTTTACCTTATGCTAGAGGTTTGTGCGAACCGTTATTAGCAGCTTGCCTTAATTCAAAGGCGTCCGTGGTATGCTTGAAATTGTTGCATTCTTTCGAGCGACCAGTGGTGGGAGATAACAGAGCTGAATGTTTTAACAAGTTAGCTTTGAAGATCTTGTTACCCCCTGCGAAATACCCCGGGTATGACCGCAGCTTAGGAGACGTGGAAGCGTGGTACGTTTTTTTCAACTCAGAAGAAGCGAAAGAAATGATAGCAACAAAAGCCCAAGAGTTCCACACACATCTTTACAAGGGAATGGAAAGCAAGGGGAACGCACCTTATATGTATGATGGTGAAGCTTTTACCGTGGCCTCTTTCTTGACTAGAGGGATAATATTGTGGGAATCGCGGAGACAGGCGCAAGCGACTTCCAATTAGCGACTCGCCTAGGTTCAAAGCGTTGTGCGGAGAGCTAGAATCCGTGTTGCATGCTGAAACGTGCAAGCGCATCGAGAGGCGCGACAAAAAGGACGACCGCGATGAAGAAGAAGGCGCGGCTCCGAAGGTGGGTTGGAATCTTGGATGGTGGTTCAACATGGGGAGAACTGCGCAACAGTGGGGATTCGCCAAGAAGAAGGACGGGACGTCTGCGTTTAGCTTGAAGCATCCTTTTTTCAAGAACAGAGGCGTATATCTAGACGACCCTCTAGTGTCGAAGAGCAACCCATATTGGAAGAAGGAGATCTTTATGCTAGCAGGGGAACTATTGAAGTGTATTGATGCGAATTACCACGGCGTCCACGGGGATTGGTGTTTGTACGTATCGTGCATGATGAGCGACATGTGCGAGGTTGGTAGGCACACAGACAAGCACGACGTGTCACATCAATACAACATATTCCTAGGGAGGTTCGAAAATGCCGTTTACGAGGTAGAGTCGCCGTACAACGACGAAGTGAAGTGTTTTTTTGACACGCATAAAGTGTTTAAATCCGACGCAAGGTGCAAGCATAGGATCAATTCTGCGGGCTTCATAGGAGTGCGCTATTGTGTAACCTTCTACAAAATGTACGATCGTACACAGGAGAAGGAAGATCCTATATTTTGGCCGCCTACCTATATCTAAAGAACTAGTATCCGTGGGGAGAAGTTGTCTTCAAAGTATTCCGGGCTCAAGCCCGCTCCACAGTCTACCCGACAAAACTTAGTTGAACTCACTCCTGTATCCGTATTAATAGAACACCATTCACGCCGAAGAGCGGCAAACTTGTTATGCGCTAAGATCGTAGTAGCGCAAGCGTTGCAAAGCTTGCAAAGTGTAGTACCTTTCTGCCGGATAGTAATTTGCGAGCCCGCACAACAATAGTGCGCACTGCGATGCTCACGGGAAGCAACCAAGCAAAACCAATACAAAGCTCGGGATAGGGACTGAGCGTTGAACGCACGCTTCGACATAAGCACGTTCAGGAACGGCTGCATAATGTCTTGCATTTGCCAGTTCGCGACGACGTTATTGTAATGAAATGGAGGAAACGAGCCCGTAAGCAAGTGTCGTTGGCAAGGTAGGTAGTTGAAGTTTCCTCGACTTGGAACAAGCTTGCCCCAAGGCATACCCTCCGTGTGTTCTATATACACATAATCGTTTTGAAAGTCCCAAATAGGGGTACATACGGTCCCTATCTTGACTTTCCCATACCTTTACCGACTCTGTATGCTTGAATCGAAAGCCACAATTCTCGACATAGGTATCAAGCCCTGTGCCGTTTAAGGCGGTTAAGTGGAAGAAAGGGTGTTCCTTTGTGGGGTGAACACGCGTGGCATGTCTAGTACAACGACGCCCGCCATTATCGCAAGAAAGACACACCCTAGTGTACTTTTTCGGAGGCTTCCTCATGTTTGCAAAACGAAAGTGAACAGATGGGTGGGGGGAAAATTTTAACGATTTATTAAAAATTTAAACGCAAAACTTTAGACGCATATGCATGTGTCACACACCTATTCCCCAAAAACAGATTGAAATTTCTATTCCCCATTTTGGAGTAATCTATTCCCGAATCATTATGCTACCAGCTAGGTGTGTGAAACTGATAACAAACTTCCTACTCATCTTCAGGAGGAAACTTTGGCACTAGTGGGGGCCTGTACTCTTGGCCAGGGCGGTCCCAACTCACAACAGAGTCTGCTAGATACAAGCCTAAAACCCTAAACACGGCTCAAATTTAAGAGCTCCTCTGCACCGCATCTAGAAAAGCTACAAGCAAGCTAATCCCTAGACAGGCACGGTATAGCTGTCTCTCAGCCACTAGAGGTGCTCGGAATTGCCTGTCCAGCACGAAGTAGGGTCACCGTGCAGTAATTGTCGGCCTCCGAGGCCGGTGGTGAATCATGCGTAGAAAAAATCGAGGAACTGCCGATGTCGAAATTGCCCGCAGAGCCCTCCGCCTCGTCCTCGGACGAGTAAGGCGGTGGTGAGTACGGCGGTGAAGGGGGAATCGGGGGGTCCGCAGGGTGCTGCAGCTCTGGCGGCAACGGGACAAAGCCGTGGTATGTGTGAAACGGGTGAAACCCTTGTCTCAGTTGACGATTCCGAGCCTGTCTCCGCGGCGGTATAGCATCCGGCATCGCACCACCCTCCGGGTCTCCGCGTCGCCCGGCATGCCACTGAACGGCGGAGGCGGTGAAGTTGCCGTGATTGGGACTGCCGAGGCAGTCCATGCACCACCGACCGGTGGATCCGCAGATGCATGTGCATTAGCACCACCGACACCGGACGCGGTGGGTGGCGCGGCGGTAGCACAAATTGCGAAGAGCGAGAGCACACACCAAGGATGAAGTGAGGAAAGCGCGACCCAAACCGGGATTGTCCTTCCACCGCCATAGCGTGGCGGCGGCTGCTCAATCGGAGCGCCCTCGTCGTTGGAGTCACTCGATGCGTACGTCTCGCGGGCTCGTAGTCACTCTTGGCGTAGCCGGTCGCGCTCTCCGGCTCCTCGACCGCGGAGAGCATGTTCATGGCGATGGGCGGCTCGTCGGGCGCCTCGACCGTAAATCCCGTGCTCGCGATGAAGTCGGCGAACGAGCGGGTGACGGGTGGGCACACGGGGTTGGGTGGACCCGTCCATTCCTCCTCGGAGTCCACCGACGCGGCGGGGGAGTGCTTGGCCGGTTCCGACACCACCGGCACGTTGGCGGTGAAGGTGTTGATGTTGAGCGTACTGGCGTCCACGTTGCGTGCCAAGTCCGTGTACTCCTTGATGGCGAGCACCATGGCCTCACCGTCCTCCTCGCAGAAAGAACACGCGGAGACGTCGGCGAAGATGTCCGGCTTGCCGCCCGCGAGCATGCAGAGGGCGTCGAACTCTTCAGCGTCGCCATGGTCGATGGCGTGCTGGAACCTGGCAGCCAACACTGAATTCTCGGCCTCCTCAGCGAACGCGTAGGCCGAAATGCCGTTCCTGCCCCCGTTCGGGCAGTCGCGGTGCCAATGCCTCGCCTTCCCCTTCGCTCACACAGCGTTCTGACAGTAGGGGATAGTCGCACCGGTGTCTCGATGAAAGGCGACCTGCTTGGAGATTCCCACCTTTGGTGAGGGGTTCGGTCACGAACCTCGTCTTCATGCGTATGTCTGGTTTGTCCGCGCGGGGAGTGTACCCGCGGCGAAGGCTCGGACCGGTCGGAGGCGGCGAAGGCAACCAATTGCCTCTTTAGGTCCAGTACCCTCGTGCGCAAATCGGCAAGTTCAGAGTTGGGGTCGGAGGAGATGTCGTCACTCCTCTCCATGAAATGCCTGCCATGGGAGTACCTGTGTGCCGATGCAGTGGCGGTACCCGCCTTCACATGTGCCGCGTAACATTCTCGCACCCATTGCCGGATGGTGAGAAGGTCATGTGCGGCTCATTGATCGCGAAGAAGTAGTCGCGATACCACCGGCTGGTAGAAGGTGGTGTCCAACGCCTTGATGAAAAGGGCCTTGCCGTCCTCGTCCCGTAGGGTCGCCCTCGTCCTGGCAGCTTTCAGTGCGGCATTAAAATCTCCGATTGCGTCATGTGGGTCCATGCCCGCAGAGATGCGCACCCCAAGCATGCCCGATTGCCCCTGGAAGCGGTCACTGGTCGGGAGCATGCGGCGGGCGAACTTGAGAAGCACACGCTTACCGTCAGCCGGAAAGCTGGAATGTATCAATGTGATGCCTCCATCCAGTCCGCTGCTGGCGAGTTGGGGTCAACCATCAGCTCGAGCGTGGAGAACAATAAATTGTTGGCTTCCACGCGGATTGTTACGGATCGAAAGATGACAGACGCCCGCAGTCGCGATGTTGGTACGTCATCGCGTCGATGTCACGATTCATCTTCGATATGCAATCGTCTGAGCTGTACGAGTGCCACTGAAATGCGCGAAGATATCATCAATAGCTTCGCGTAGCTCACTTGGCTAGAGCGTCGCGCTAGAGAAGCGAACGTCACGGGTTCAAATCCCGTCGTGGAGCATTTTCGCCCCACGACAATATATGATTTGACCCGGCTCGTACAGTGAAAATCTCCGCACCGATTTCAGACCCTAACATTGGTATCAAAGCGACGGTTTAGAACCGCTTCGGGTGTAACGGCGCGTTGGCACGATGTGACCCGCACTGATGACGTGGATTCGGGCTGCATCCCAAGAACTGCGATGCACCTTCGGTGCGATGGGCTGCATCCCAAGAACTTCTATTCAGCTTCATCGTAAGCTGCCACGTCATCACATCTGAAGTTGGGACCCTGAAATGTTAATCGAGACGAATGCGATGGCATCGAATTGTCAGGTGACGATTGTTTTTCAGAGGGGAGATATGTTACGGACCGAAAGATGACAG
>LGRX02032787.1:0-49914 GCA_001247695.2 Cymbomonas tetramitiformis
TCAAAATGCTAGACCGTAGGAATCGCGCCCCATATGGGCGCAATCAAGGTGAAAGTTGCTAAAATGTGGCTAAAACTGCAATTTGAGTCCATTTTGGGACCTTTAAACCCAAATTAGGGTTGTGGTAACATGCAACTGACATATGTGGACATCAAATATCGGATTCTCAACATCAAAATTGGTTCTCAAAAATGTTAGACCGTAGGAATCGCGCCCCATATGGGCGCAATCAAGGTGAAAGTTGCTAAAATGTGGCTAAAACTGCAATTTGAGTCCATTTTGGGACCTTAAACCCCAAATTAGGGCTGTGGTGACATGCAACTGACATATGTGGACATCAAATATCGGATTCTTAACATCAAAATTGGTTCTCAAAAATGTTAGACCGTAGGAATCGCGCCCCATATGGGCGCAATCAAGGTGAAAGTTGCTAAAATGTGGCTAAAACTGCAATTTGAGTCCATTTTGGGACCTTTAAACCCAAATTAGGGTTGTGGTAACATGCAACTGACATATGTGGACATCAAATATCGGATTCTCAACATGAAAATTGGTTCTCAAAAATGCTAAACTATAGGAATCGCGCACCATATGGGTGAGTACAAAAAACAGTCAATCCATCCCATCTGAGTCGCGGAAGTGGTCATATATATATCCACCTTCTTCCCCCCTCAAGGAAGTGTGTGATATAGTGGCAGTTGTCAATTGCCAATACCTCAAAAAATGGTATGCATTCCATATAGGAATCATCTGTCACAGTTCTTGGGTTGTTGCCCGATACATAATCATGTTTGTGTCGAAAACAGCATGATATGTTAATGCTAAATACGAAGTTTATCGAAATTATAGTAGCATTTTAGGGCATGTAATGTTACAGTGGCCCATACACCCAATAGTATGATTAGGGTGTTACATGGTATCAGTTACCCTAAAATAGGTAAAAAATAAGCAGTATAATTTTTTTGCAAAGGTTTTTAAGCAAAACTGCATTTAATACCTAAATGAATGTAAGGTGGTTTTCAGAGGGTACGTTACACCCCTGACACACACATTTAATTTTATGGGGTGTTACAGGGTGTTATAAGTGCTGTATAAATCAGGGAATATTCGTTGATAGCTGAATAATTAGATCAGCAAAAAAAATCCACACACATTTTTCATTTTGAAATCGTGCGTGGAGGATTTTTACGTATTTTGTTACAGCCAACATGTATACCCCTATATATTACAACCTAATATCTAGGGTGTTACACGAGATATGACCATGGTCATTATGTTTTTCTGATACCTTAATAGGTATAGAATCATAATTCAAAATAAAATGGGCACACATTTTTCATTTTGAAATCATGCGTGGAGCATTTTTACCCATTTTACAGCTTTTTCAGCTATCTGATATATTGCCTCGGTGACATATCTCAGTGTGTATGTGGAATGTAAAATACAGAATCGCTGCAATAAACTTCACTTTGGCACATGATAAATTTCATGGCAAATAAGTGAATTATGCTGTATATCAACATCTATGGTTGATAGCATTTCTGGGTTTTACTGATTTAAACCCATGGCAGCAATTGTACACTCTGGTGATATATAAGTTATCAACTTAAGTGGGAACATCCAGTTAGGAACATCCACTTTAGTGATATTTGTCAATCTATGATCTGTTCTGAGCATAGGTCTGTGCTCTAAGATTTATCAAAATGATATTTCTTATTTAGAACATATCTGGACATTGCTTGATACAATCACAGCAATTTAACACAACACATTTGTATGTGTGTGTTGTCCTTAACAACTATTATCAGATGTCATGTAGATACTGATCTGAGAGTTGCATGCATTTGAACTGATCAGATCTGAATCAACTGTCAATATGCAACGTAGTTGTTGTTATTGCTCCAGCGATGATATGTGGAATGACGAGTGGACTGCACCCAACAGTTACCAGCTGTTTCATGGGTGCAGTATCTTGCCTTCGGGTCTGGAGATAACTCCATCCAGCCCTACAGCATGTTGTCTTATCCTGCTCCCTTATCTATCGCAATCGCTGACATTTTCCACGCACATGTGTTTGGAAAATGGTATGTACATTATCATACACATAGTAGATATTTAAGTTAATCAATTCACTTTGAATCAGTGAATGTTAATACATACAATGCAGTGTGTGTGTATGCATGCAGTGCTTACTGATTAGCACTTTTGTCAGTGTGTGTGTGTGTGTGTGTGTTAACTTTTACACACTTTACAGTAGGATATGTTACTAGAATGTCCTAGTGACACAGTGAAAACGCTGAACGCCGTAGGGTTTGAGCGAGGCAATCGGGTATATCAAAAGATAGAAATGAATACACGACTCTCAGGCTATCTAAGCTCTGAGGCCGTCACTAGGCAATCATATCGTGTGTCACAGTCTAAGCTACCGAAGTCGAACTACTGAGTACAGGTAGGAAGTCACTGTACTGTCACTGTCACTGTCATACGTCATACGTGATACTGAACTACTGAATCTCAGCACACCACCTCGGCTGAGGTGGCACAAGAATGTGAAACAGGTAGCTAATGCAAACTAAGAGGTCCCCGTCCACGGATCAGGACAACATCAACCAAAGGGCCGACCTGCCGCCATCCCCGCTTCCGGCTAACCCTCTAAACCGAATGCTAAAGTACTAGTATATGCATGCCAACTAGGTGGACTGCCACAAGGACATGAAAATAGTGACTGGTCTCCGCCAGATCTCGCTCCCGATAGATACTCTCATCTGATACTGCTCAGCTCGACGGTCAACCAGTACTCGAGGTCATAGAAGATGTCAAAGAGGTACAAGATGTAGTCAAAGGCCAGAATCCAGTCAGATGTGCTTAAGGTCAGAGTAGAGCTGTCGGTGTCTAAGGTCTCATAGGGCAGGTCATAGGTACCAGTCTGTCCACGAACACAAAGTCCAGTCCAGAAGGGCACCACGTCAAAGGGCATCAATCCAGTCAGACCAGAAAGACCCCTTGCCCGACCGCTGCCGGCTCATAGGCCTGCAGCTCAGCCGGACAGAGGACCAGAGAACCTAGGAGTCACCCGCACCACTGGGGTGCGGGCGGATCACGTCCATGAAGGACTCGATCATGCTGATGATCACCCGCACCTTGTCCTTGAGCCCAGGAAGAAGTTTGGTGAAGATATCAGCCAGGTTGAGTAAAGTGTTGATGTAAACCGGCACTAGGTACCCAGCACACACCCACCCCCGAAAGCAGTGAAAACGGATCAACACATGCTTAATCTTGGTGGATAGCATGACATTCCTCAGAATGGAGGAGGCCGCCTGGTTGTCAATCATGACAGCCACCGGAAGCTCCAGCCTGGGAACGAAGGGTCCAGAGGTACCATACATGCCAGACCGCTGAGAGTGGTACTCCCGCGGACCGTCCTCGTAGCCCGTGCCATCATATGGTACTGGCACCGCGTGAGGCAGGGCATACAGGCTGCTGTCAGGAACAGGCTCAGCCTCCTGGTAGTGTAGGGGGGAGGCGGGGCCCATCTGACCATGACCCATAGCATGATTCTCGAAGAACGTGGCCGCCCTCTGCATCCAAGAAGTGTCAGCTGCAGGGAAGGCCGTAGACAGAGCCAGAGCAGACACACCCGGCTCCTGCTGCGTAATTCTGATAAAGCCGAACATCTCCACAATCATATGGATAGCAGACATGGCCCGCTGCCCAACCACAGAGGCGGCCACATACTCAGATCCAGTGGAGGACATCTCAGCATCAGTCTGGCGGGCACATACCCAATGAAGGACCATGCCGTTGAGGAATACAATGCCTCCCGAGTAGGAGAGGCACCCGTTGAGTTTGTCACGAGCATGGTCAGCATCCGAATACACCTGTATTGTGAGCACAGAAAGCGGTGCACTGGGGTAAGCATAACGGATACGGTAGTGCCGTGTGAAGTATAGATACTGAGCCACTCTCTGAAGTGCCTCCCAGGCCTGAGCCGAGGGGCATGAGGAGAACTGTGCCAGATATATGACCGAGTAATACACATCTGGCCTGGTGCACCGTGCAATCCACAGTAGGGACCCAAGCAGTGAGAGATACGGGGTGACAAGGGTGAGATCAGGGTGCTCCGGCTTCTGGATAACGAGGTTCACATCCATCGGATTGTGAAAGGTTTTGGCCGGAAGCTTGAACTTGGACATGAGCTCCTTGATCTGCCTGGTTTGGGACAGTGCAATGCCCCACCGATCATAGTCAACCGCAAGCTGCAGGACGGCTGTCATACGGCCAAGATTCTTGCTCTTGAATGCCGCCTGGAAAGCTGCCCAGAAAGCCTGGTGGAAGGCATCATCACATGTCAGCCCGAAGTCATCCACGTAGACAGCCACGAAGGCCACGAACACAGAGGTCACAATATAGTATAGGCACGGGTCATATGTGGACTGGGTGAAGTGCATTCCCTGATAGGTGAAGGACTTCATGAATTTGTTGGCCAGCTTCTGCCAGGAAGCACCAGCCGTCCGTAGCCCGTAGAGAGCATAGAGCAGCTTGGCATAGCCATATCTGCCCTTATACATATACCCAGAGGGGAACCGCACATATATAGGAACCTCCAGACGGGCATGAACAAAGGCCTGACTGACGTCAAAGTGATAGACCATAACCCCCATACCAGCAAAGATAATAGACAGGATGAAGAGAAGGCGGAAGGTGGGCAGGTCTGCTACCGTGCATGCGGTCTCAGCTTGGGTGTAGCCCCAGTGCCACGTGGCAGCCACGGCCATCCGAGCTTTATGAATTTGGACGGGCGGTAGACCATCCCGTGGCTTCCAGGGCTTATTCAGCACAAAGATGGTGCTGGTGGCGATCTCACCGTCGGGTAGCACCTCCACCGGTTCTATCTTACCCTGGTCAATCAGAGGCTGCACCTCCCCACCGGTAATAGCCTCCTCCCACTGAGCCCCATCAGGCATAGACAGTGCCTGGCGGTACCCACCTGGCAGTGGCAGATCAGGAGCTGCAGTGTGGTACAGGCGCTCGGCGAGGTCAGCAGAGATATGACAGAAGCTGAGTGTGCCGCTGGCTGGCAACGTACCGACCGTGTCCTCTGGTGGGACCACATAGTGCGGAAGGAGCCACTGGTCCTGCTCCGGGTGGTCGGAGAAGGGAAGGTGGCAAGCACTGTGGGTATCAGGGAACACCACCAGACTGGCACGGAGGTCCATGGCATAGGCACGTGGGGCAGTCACATCACCGTAGGCCATAGGCCGGAAGAGCACCCCATAGGACCTGGACCGCCTCATGTCCGTGGACACAATGAGTGCCGGATACAGCGGATCACCGCGGGCCTCCTGAGCCTTAGCCAGAGTCCAGAGCGGGTAGTGTTGATTGACACAGTCAATGACCCTGCGGCGGTCCAGCCAGTGGACCAAGTCAAACCAAGCAGTGCCCGCAGGGTCAGCCATGACATACTGCTGGGCGGTGGTCCAGAAAGTGTCTGCTGAACCAGTGTCAAGCAACTGCACGGTGGCATAGGTCTCACCGTCCCGGGTGTCATAATAGGCAGCCACGGAATGGACTGTCACCACCATGTCAGTGGTGTAGTCCTTCCACGGCTCCGGCCTGTCACTGGGCACGGGTGCGGAGTGCTGCTCGTCGGGAGCGGGGGCAGGGAACGATGACATCACCTGCCCGAACTCTGAGTAGTTTCTGATGAAGTCTGGCCGGCCCTCGGAAACAACCTTGTTCCTCTCCAGGTCTAGTACCTTGTAGGCCGAGGACCTGAGGCTGATGCCCACAAACCGCCCCTGCCAGGCCGGGGGGGTCCGCTTCTTGGAGACCCCCGGATGGCGGGCCCGCATCTGCTGAGCATCCATGGCCACAGTGCACAGGGTGCCGAATATCTCGATACGGGAGTAGGTAAAGTGATGGCCCATAAGGTGATAGAATGGCACCACGGCGTCCCGCCCATGAGGCAGGATATCCCATAGCAGGCAGGCATGACTGTCTGCAAGAGGCCAGTAGGTGAGGTCCATACCGGCTGTCTCCAGGAGTGCACGGGAGACCGACGAGATCTTACCAATCACATATTCAGCCATGAAGTTCTGCCAGTGCAGGGTGGGTGACGACTGCAGGTGTTTGATGCCATGGTGTTTGTACAGAGCCTGTGCTGCAGGGTCACACAGCTCCGGGGCACAATCAGTGCGGAGAACTAGGCCAGTGCAGGCAAAGCCGTGATGAACAACATCTGCCAGGAACTGAGCCAGAATGAAGCTGTATGCCGACTTCTCAGCAGAGAAGTAGCAAAGTGTAAACCTCACAGTGAACTCCACAAAGGTCCAGCGGTACCTCGACCCGTCATAGCCAATAGGCGTGATCGGGCCTGTAGCATCAGCAGCCCACATAGATCCAGGCTTCTGAGCTTGTATCTGTCAGCCGGAGGGTGCTTCGGACTCGGCTGCACTGTCCGCATACGGGCACACACAGCACAGGCCTCAGCACAGGTCCTGTGAGACAGCAGCTGCTCCCGGGTAACTGTAGTGCCAGGCCGGGCGATGTCAACACCAAGGTCCATGAGCTGAGCCAGCCTGAGACCATGAGCATGAGCATATGCGGAATGGCACCACCTCTCAGGGGTGAACCTCATGGACGTGTACTGATCACGGTAGATGATAGCCACCGGGAACGGGGTACCAGCAATGAAGACACGGTCCCCCCCGCCCTCCGAGCCAGCCGACTGAAGGGGCCGTCCAGCATAGGTGTGCTCACGACGGTAGCTGAATATGCCCTCCGTGCCAGCCGGATACACATGTAGCACCTCCCAATGAATAAGGTGCTGCCTGAAGGTACTGAGGTGTGACTGGGGAATCAAGAAGAGGAATACCGTGTGCCCGGGGTCGGTTGCAAAGTCCCGGTTGGCCTTCTTGAGCATCCGCTCACAGGTGAGTCTGTCAAAGGGCGGGTTGCCATATATATAGGCACCGGCCCAGAGGTGACCCCAGCAGGAATCAGACAGTGAATACCTGACTGGGCAGGTCTGGTTGTTACCCACGCCGGGGGGGAGGTCGTCTCCGAAGAGGGAGATGTCAAAGTTGTGTTCCCCGGTCTTGGCCAGGGCAGCAGGCGAGCCCTTCAGGAAAGCCCACTTGGCATACTCTGAGCGTGCCCACATCCAGTCACAGATCTCACCGGTGCGGACACGTGATACAGTCTGGGTGAGTGCACTGGCTGCCCCCTCAGGGACCTCCGCCCACATATAGTCTGTGCCAGAGTCAATGATCCGATAGACACGGCCAGTAGGCAGGTGGGTGTAAGTGAGGGACACAAGGTCAGGGGACCCGAAGCCGAGGGAAAGCATAACCCGAGAAGACAGGAGAGTGCGGCAGCCGGCTTTATAGTGTGAGTTTGGGAGAACGAAGTGGTCGATGGCTCCGTCCTGGATACAGACCCCATACAGATGGAATGTCACAGTAGCATCCGTCCTGTGAGACCCAGCCGTAACCATGGTGAAGGCCACCGTACGGGTGTAGTCCACGTCGGTGCAGGCCGACAGGTCCCCGCACATGACACATGTGGCTCCAGAGTCACACACGATGCCCCTGTCAACCCGGACGGGTGCAGGGACAGCACTGGCCAGAGAACTGAATCCAGAAGCAGCCCACTCCTCGTCGGGCACATATAACGGAACTGACTCTGCACTGCCATAGACCAGAATACCAGTATAGCCAGCGGGTACCAGAGGGTAGACCACTGTAACTGACCCAAGCTGACCAGACAGTACACCAAGCTCCACAGAAGCATACGTACCCACAGCATAACCAGAGACCAGACATAAGCCGGTATCACCGGTAGCCAGTCCATCAGCTGAGAAAAGCTGACCAGCAGAACGGCCGACGGACCCCCCTGCTGGCGGGGTAAGCTGACTGACTGACTGACTGACTGACTGCCTGACTGACTGCCGCAGACCCAGAGAGTACCCAAACAGTAGTGCCGAGGTACACAGAGCCAGGCTACAGATAACCAGAACAGCAGTCCAGACTGGTGAGGAGCGGCGAGAGGTACGGGGCTCACCCGCCGGAGGCTGGGTTGTTGAGGGCTGGTGCCCGCCCGCTGGTGACTGCCGGTTGACAAGGTGTCGCCAGGTGCGTACGGGAGTCCTGGCACCAACGGCAGGAAGACAGGCCGAGATAGCCAGACCCCAGGTGATAGCATGCCAAAGCACCAGAGCCCGTGGGTGCACCTCCAGCACAGCACCGGAGGCACCACCAGACTGCACCGCATCTGCCGTGCCAGAGAATGCTAGAATGCACAGCAGACTCATGTACATGAAGTGACCCGCCCCATAGGGCCTGCGGCCCGGGCCACCCGGACCCCTGGGCCGGGACTGCGGTGCCGTGCTCACCAGCTGCACAGCTCCAGGGAACTCGGTGTTGGTTGTTGTGATCTGCACGTCGGCTGCCGGCACCGCTGGCTGCTGCGGCTCAACACTGAAGTGCTGCAGAGACACTGCAGGGTCCAGAGGCTGGTGCACGGCAACATGGAGCTGAGTAGGTGTCATCTCACCGTCGGGGCAGTCCCCATCGTCAGGGTCCTGGTACGAGTTGAAGCGGTTGACAGCGTCGTAGTACTGCTCCTCCGAGCGGCCACATGAGTCCCAGATAGCCCACTCCGACTCAGTCCACGGCTCCTCACTGTCAACGGCAGAGTGTGGCACAACGGCAGCCGCCTGAGCCGCGGGGAGGTCAAGCGGTGCCTCCCCGAGCTCCAATGAGTAAGAGTATAAGCATGACTCATACACCTCCTCCTCCGGATCGAGGAAAGCCGCATCCAGCTCTGACAGGATGTCCGCAATAGGCGTGCCCTCGGGGTGGAACCCCGCCACATGCGCACTCTGCACCCCTCCAGGGCAATCACGGCGGAAGTGAGGGCCGCCACAGTCCCAACACTGGACCGTGTGGCGGCCCTGTGCATCCCGTGCCACCCGCAAGGCAGTCGGTGAACCACCGGATGCAGGCTGCCGCTGCCCCTGAGTCCGCGGTGGAGGGGCATGAGGGGAAGGGTGAGAGCCCTTCCTGTGCCCCTTCATGTTCTGTTGTCGATTCTTCCCGCCGCGGGCCGGTCTGGCGCGGGGAGCTGTACCCCTGTCGCCCCCAGACCGGTGAGCACCCTGTCCGGCTGCCTGCGGCTGAGCATCCCGAGTCTGTGGCGGGTGTCTGGGCTCGTCACGCCTGCGGCCACCAACAATGCGAGTCTGCGGGATGCCCGCACGGGCCAGAAGGGCGGCAGAAGGGGACTCCCCAGAGAGAAGTGAGGCCGCCAATGCGGAGACCCCATCCTTTTTCTTCTTCTCTTTAAGCAGCTTCTTTTCCTCTGTTTTCTGTTGGTGAAAGGCCTTCACAGCCAACGTGAACTGCTGAATTCCGAGAGCCCGCTTCTCCCTGCCCTCGGCCGTCTTAGAACTCCACTCCTGCAGAAGATCCTTATAATACAGAGGGCACATGCGAAGGGTGAGGAGGTCCAAGGCGAATTCCACACCCCACACATCGTCAGGCTCTACACCAGGTCTGAGCTCGGACCGGATAGCGGTGTGGTGCTGCATGAAACCCTTAATATAGGGCTCGGGGTCAACATCCTCCAGCAGCTCAATCGCCGGAGCTGTCTCGAACAGGTAGCCATGGGAAACCCACGGCCTGCGTCGCCTGGCAACGGCCCGGCAGATGACGAGCCATGCACGGCGCCCATCATCCGGAGACACCGTAGCCGACTCCTCAATGAGCCGAAGGCATGATCCACGCACCAATGACGTCAGGATGCGGTAGAGAATACGAGTGGCCTCAGGAAGAACAGTCGTGGTGAGGTCTGTCGGGTGGAATACCGTGGCAAACTGGAGATTGAAGTCAGTTAGCTGGGTTTTTACCGCTTGACTGAAGCGGTCCAATGCAATTTCCCGAGGCACTTGGCCTTTGATCTTGTCGATGTCGAAAACCCACTCCGATGCTTTGATGTGAGTGGGCCGGCACTGGTCACGAACTTGCTGGATGATGCTGGCTCGGTGACCAGGCTCGCGGAGGATAGTCTGGCAGTCTTTAAGAAACTCCCTGACAATCACAGCACCGCCTGTCTCATCACCCGCAAGTGGGCGATGCTTCACAGGTGTAGGGGGCACAGGCTCCTCAGGGCCGTCGCTGAAGGGAAGCGCCCTCCGCGTGTCGATCCCAGCCGGAACCGGAGTGGTGAATCCATCAGAAGGATCCACGGCAGCCATGGCAACCGTAAGCGAAGCACCGAAGGGATGAAACCCTAACGATAAGGGTGAGCCCCCTCAAGGAAGGGGCCAAATCCAAGATAAATTCAAAATCTGCTCCGATGCCCACGAAACTCGGTAACACGGCCGGTAATGGTGAAGTAAAAACACCCTCCAAAGGAAAATGTCTGAGCTCAAGTGGTCCGCAAGTTATAAGCGGTCAAAAACGGCCAAGTCGCCCGCAAGATTTCAAGATCCGCTCAAAGTTCACAAACAAGCGGCAAGCGTGGCAAATTAAGGTAAAATGATACGGGTAAAGACGTATAGAGTAGTGAGGAAAAATGCGGAGCGGCGGGGGTGGGCGGAAAGTAGGAGAGTAAGGTCGAGGTCTCCGCGCTTGTCGATGTCCGAGGTCATGGCCTTTTTAACGTGTCGCGAACCACTCAGTACCAAACTCTGCGCAATGCTGCATACCATCGGGGGCCCCAGCGCTCTCTGACCCATCTTCTCCGTACTCTCCTCCGCCACTCGTCGCGCTTACCTCTCCATCCACGCAGTCAGTTGTGCCGCGAAAACGCGGCACCCCGCAACATTCTACCTACTCAGCCACGCTCGCCCCTCTACAGCTTTAGCCAGCCATTTAGTGGCTTTGAATCAAAACCACTTTAGGCAAGTGGTGGGCCTATAGCCTACTAGAATGTCCTAGTGACCGCAGTGAAAACGCTGAACGCCGTAGGGTTTGAGCGAGGCAATCGGGTATATCAAAAGATAGAAATGAATACACGACTCTCGGGCTATCTAAGCTCTGAGGCCGTCACTAGGCAATCATATCGTGTGTCACAGTCTAAGCTACCGAAGTCGAACTACTGAGTACAGGTAGGAAGTCACTGTACTGTCACTGTCACTATCATACGTCATACGTGATACTGAACTACTGAATCTCAGCATATGTTCTGGATATTACAATATCCTAGACAATTCATCATGTAGGATAGTCAGCATACCATGCACTGAATACATCTAACATGATATATCAAGTTTAGGGATTATTGTAATTCCATAATAATCTCATTACAAAATGAGTTGCTGGGTATATTTCACATACAGCTCCGGTGAGTATCCTTTCAGTAATCCACAGTAGAACAATATGTTGTCCGAGGAGTATCTCGACTCCACCGGGTCACATTGAGCTAATTACTATGTTAAGATTACTAAACAGGCACCTTATACTGTATGGGTTCTAATATAGTTTTGCATGCACTGCAATGTGCTTATGCAATGTTCATGTATCACAGCATGATGCTAGTATATCAGTTGCTAACGTGATCAAACTGATATATATACACTACAGCTGGTATCGTGATCAAGCTGTATTATTAATGCATGCACATTTCACAATGTTGCAATCACTCAGCATAAAATGTATACATGGTATAATAATGCATGTACTGCATGTTGGTGATTGTTGCAAGTGATGTGTGTGCATGTGTGTGCATGTGTGTGCATGTGTGTGTGTGTGTGTGTGTGTGTTGATCCACACACACATATTGTGCACACATTATTATATTTCTGATGAGCATGAATGCTGATGATTAAGAATATTTGTGCAGTTGATCTTAGCAACATCTCGACATCATCATCATCGCAAATTGAAATCTTTCATAGCACGCTGCAAATAACTTATGCAAAAGGGCGCGCTGCTGATGAAAAGCATATACTGTCGTCGCCATTCATCAGCGCATTATACGAGCGCTGACATGTATACGGATCAAAATTCCGTCGATGACCACTATGCCATATATCATTCTGAACAATTTTCAAGCGTGATTCATACAAGCGCGCGCATGTAATTGGCATGCATGATGTAAGCTGCGATCCACTTCTGCAAAAATATGCGACCATCGCGCATGCTGCCAACTGCAAATTAGTGACCATCGCGCATGCTGCCAACTGCAAATTAGTATATCGCGCATCAACATGTATGAAGCCGTACAAAAAGCAATTTGGTGAAATCACGAAAATTGTAATATTGCGCTGATGACTTTCCGCGCGAAAACGATTCCGCTGATGATTATGCTTTCACGTCGCATCTGCGAACATGTATACATTTGCGAACCATTTATGCGAGTACGTCTCATTGCTGCGCAGATGTATGCCATATGCACACCTTATCGTGTAGTATGTGCGATTAGCTGTTTCTGCGAGTGCGCTTCTGTGAACGCGAAAATTTTCTCGCACGCTATCTTCGCTATTGCCGCAGATATATCAATATTCAATTTATGCGAGTGCGTCGCCTTATGTGCTCCGCAACCTGTCAACACAAATTAATGATATCTATGCGCTGCAAACAATTGAGTTCTCGTTCGTGCCTTGACGAGCTAAATTAGAATACCATTATGTTAGGGCTGATATGCGAGCCCACAAATATTATACAATATATCAAATAAACACTGTGCTGTTGAACGGCACACACAAGTGTAACAGTCAAGCGGGTTGTGAGTTGCAGTCTCTGAATAAAAGAACTGCTGAAGCACAACGCTTCCTCACTTTGTACCATACGTCTCCCATCATCTTAGATGGTACCGCCATTGGGTTGTGAACCCGAGACGTAGGTTGAACGACCAGTATTGTAATAACGACTAGTTCGTTCATACTGTGCATGCGTGTTCCGCACATGCTTAAAGCAAGATGGTTCTTGTTTGTATTCAAGATGTATCTTTGCTTTGCCATCTTCGAGTTCGACGTACGAACTCTCGATGACAGGGATGACAGATGATGTGACATTATCATCTGGCGACATGTACAGTCATCGTCGACCGTACTGACGACTGTCATAATATATGACACGACTCGACATGTACAGTCATGGTCGACCGTACTGACGACTGTCATAATAATATATGACACGACATGACATGACATGGTATGACATGTCTGACAGGTATGACACGTATGTCATCGGTCATGACCTTGACAGCCTTGTTCAAAATCATACCCTTGCACAGATACGCACACATGCGAGATATCATATCTGTGGATAAATAAAAACTGCTATATGCTACCTTTGCCAAAGCCGTGGTTTGTCATCGGATTCTTCGCCAGTCATCCGAAGCTACCGGAGATATCGACTGAGGTAGACGGAGTTGTGATCCTAAGTTGTGCTTGACAAACATAACTAAAGAAATTTCACATTAGTACGGGGCGAATCCATTCTCACTCATCGCGATAGATGTTCGTCAAAGCGCGCGTACCGGACCAAATATTGAGGAGTTGAGCAGACCGGGTAAAGGATTATAAGTCCAATCCCGTTAAGCAGGGCCACTCCGTTTGCATTAAAAACAAGCCCCCAAAATCGGGCTCCCCGTTGCCGCCTATGATCCTCCAAAGTAGCTTAAGGAGGGGAGGAAGGGTTGGGTGCACTATATATAATTGTGGAAACATGTACCCAAGGGTTTTCGTCGATCAGTTGTATATATAAGGCCGAGTATCGTTCGTTAAAACGTCGAACATCGTTCGCAAAGGCGTCGACGGCAAGCGCAATATATATCCGTAACGTAGACTTCGGATGCTTTGAATCGTCACTCTGACGCACGATACGTGTGGATCAATCAGTAATCCAGCGTCAATCTGCATCACGAAACGCAATTCATTGAACCTTGAAACGTCACTCTGAAATACGATACGATTTCCAGAAAGGTGGGCTACATCCTAAGAACTATAAGGCGAGGGACTAAAGTGGACTTAGTTCCCCCCAATAACCTAAAAACACCATGATGGCTACTGCCCCACAGTACTTGTCATAGTACTTTCGAGCTCGAAAGTACTATGACAAGTACTTTCACGCCATAATTTTTTTCGGTGTCTTTTAAGGCTACGGTCATACTGCCCTTCATATTATGTTGACTTTGTGACCCAAACATGATTGTCTTTTGTGCCATTGGCCTCTAAACCACTTGTCGCCTTCCCACTGGATGCATATTGCCGAGGGGGTAGCATTTTTTGTTACATTGCGGTTTCCGCACTGGGTGTTCAAACAGTTGGCCATCTTTACGAATTTTTTTGGAGTAGCTCTTGGCGTGAGATTGCCCGGGCGACCACACATATCCAAGGGGTGTATGTTGGCCAATGATGTTTGTGGGTGTGAGCCTGTTGGCGTGATGCCATTTGTGGTAATAAGTTGCGGGTTAAACCCAACCCTACAAGTGTGTTTACACAAATCAATCTCATGGTAGGTTGGGGTACACAAGAAGCATGGCACGGATTCTCCCAACGGGCACCCTTGTACCGAGTATCGCTCGGTGATGATGTATAACGATGTTGCGGACTACGAGACCCATTTTGGGGGACCCGGGTCGATGTCTAAGGTGCATATTTGAGTTATGAAGAGATGCCAGAGCCTACCAGACATCGTACTAGTACGCATGCACAAGTAGCATACCATGGATTTTCCCAATAGTCACCCTTGTACCGAGTATCGCTCGGAGATGATGTACAACGATGTTGTGGACTACGAGACCCATTTTCGGGGACCCCGGTCGATGTCTAAGGTGCATATTGGAGCTTTGAAGAGATGCCAGGGCCTAGCGGACAGCGTACTAGTACGCATACACAAGTAGCATACCATGGATTCTCCCAACGGGCACCCTTGTACCGAGTATCGCTCGGAGATGATTTGTAACGATGTTGTGGACTACGAGGCCCATTTTCGGGGACCCCGGTCGATGTCTAAGGTGCATATTCGAGTTATGAAGAGATGCCAGAGCCTAGCAGACAGCGTACTAGTACGCATACACAAGTAGCATGCCATGGATTCTCCCGATGGTCACCCTTGTACCGAGTATCGCTCGGTGATGATGTACAACGATGTTGTGGACTACGAGACCCATTTTGGGGACGCCGGTCGATGTCTAAGGTGCATTTTGGAGCTTTGAAGAGATGCCAGGGCCTAGCGGACAGCGTACTAGTACGCATACACAAGTAGCATACCATGGATTCTCCCAACGGGCACCCTTGTACCGAGTATCGCTCGGTGATGATTTGTAACGATGTTGTGGACTACGAGACCCATTTTTGGGGACCCCGGTCGATGTCTAAGGTGCATATTCGAGTTATGAAGAGATGCCAGGGCCTAGCATACAGTGTACTAGTACGCATACACAAGTAGCATGCCATGGATTCTCCCGATGGTCACCCTTGTACCGAGTATCGCTCGGAGATGATTTGTAACGATGTTGTGGACTACGAGGCCCTTTTTTGGACTTTAATCGAAGTATCATAGCAAAATGTGTAATATATATGATTATATACGTTTATGCAGCAGAGGGCAACCCTACATTCCGCCGCAATTAGTCGAGTATCTGATGTATTTCATGAACTTATAATGATTTTCGTGCACTTATAGGGTCTTAAGGATGAAAATTTCCCATCATTCACGACTTTTGATGATAAATGATTTTTTGGGGATTTTTCTAGTATGGTGACCCTGCAAAAGTAGTGGGTAATGATCAAAGTCATCAATTTTGAGTCGTGGATGCATGATATATCCATATGTGTGAAGGTTTCCTAGTCAAGTGGAGTGTATGTGCATGAAATATCATGTCATAACTCACATAACTCTAAGTAACGAAGAGGTTATGACGTTTTGGGTTTCGACAAGGAAACCCTGATTTTGGGGGCTATTTCTTTGCTCCAGACTGCGCATACCCACGAGAAGAAAACGGCACGGCGAGCTCGATGTGTGATGGAGGTAGCACTAGGGTGTGCAAAACATCAAAGTAGATATCAATATTGATTTTTTGAGACCTTAATGTGCTCGGACCTTCGCTCCATGGGATCACAATCAGGGATGCGGTACGATGGAACTCGAAATTTTATAAGTGAAAAACATCCAAAAAAATCAGTTTTTCTCACATGCGGCGATAGTTGCCATGGTTATGGCAGGATGCCGGCATTCTCATGGGGTAATGCATGTTGCACAGTTCGAGTACATCCCAATGAAGAGTCCTATCACCCTATACGAATATATATGGCCATCTACCGAGCGAAAACACCTTCGTAGTCAAAGTACTTGTGATAGTACTTTCGAAATTAATTAATTTTCTGGTGTTTTATAGCATGAAAGCACACGCGATTTACTCACACCTAAAGTTGCTTGTAGCGTGCACTATCATTCAAAATAATTCAAAAGGGTCCGAAATGATTTTTCTGAGCTGTAACTTGACCCGTGGAACCTGTTGAAAAGGCCCCATAATGGTTTTACTAAAGTACTTGTGACAGTACTGGAGCGCGGGGCAGTAGCCAATGAGGGACGCCTCAAATCGGTGTAAGAAGACTGGTACCAGCAAGAAGCGACAACAACAAAGACATCATAGACATATACAAAGGTATGCCCGTTGTGAGGTCACAACTCTTTTAAGAGGGGAGTCACGGGGAGCCCAATCTTGCCACCCCCACTGTAAGGGGGGGGCACAGTGGGTCTCCCGTCTGTCACCCCTCAGCCCGATGTGTCACCAGTGTCCGTTGTCACGTGTGTCACGGTGTGCTATAAAACACCTGACTCAGTATTTTATATCATCTTAGTATCCGAGAACACCCGCCCCTGCGAGACTGTTCTGCACACACGCACTCGAGTATATATATCTGCCTATATATCTCACTTCTTGTCAGGTTATCGGCCACCACTTGTGGGTGTTCGTTTGTTGCTTTGGATCCCTGGAGAGCACGCCGATTCTCCTTGTAACCGCCGCACGCCGCCGGCAACTGACGCACGTCGCCGTCAGCAACCACATCTAGACCTCGGCCACCGTTGAGGATCGCGGCCGCGTTCAAAATTTTATCACCAAACCGTTTATTACTTTGGATCCCTGGGGAGCACGCCGATTCTCCTTGTAACCGCCGCACGCCGCCGGCAGCTGACGCACGTCGTCGTCCGCAACCACATTAAGACCTCGGCCACCGTTGGAGATCGCGGCCGCGTTCAAAATTTTATTACCAAACCGTTGGCAATTTGGGCTGGAGTTGAGCCCGGTTGTTTTTACGCAAGTTCCAACATTCCCAACTACGTGCCCTACACTCTGGGCAGCAGCGCCCGAACTGTGGCAAAACTGGCTTACCGCACGTTATTTTTGACCTCACCGCCGTTTTCCTCGTCGAATTTCACCCCAATTTGGCTTTTACATCGCCCGACTTGGTTCATTTTGCGAGGAGTTACGTTTTCGACACGCACCCAAACGCGCCCTCGCCTTTCTGGACAGCAGCACCGCTCCTGCAGGACAACTGGCTTGCCGCACGACTTGTTTGACGTCACCGGCGTCTTCCTCGTCGAAATCTACCCCAATTTGACTCATCCATCGTTGGATTTGGTTCATTTTTCAGAAAGTTATGTCTTCGCTTGGGAACCCTAACTTGGCGTTCACGGAATTCTCCAGCCAGCGGTCAGCCACCATGTCCGCTGACCGCCAGAATGCGCGCATGCCCGCTGTTCATTCAGCGTTGGCATCTTTTCGAGTCCGTCGACGGCATCCTGCACCTGGCTATGGTCTGGTGGTGTCTGGTGGTGCTTATGCACCAGACACCAACATCGTGTCTATCGCCTTCGCCAATGACGACAACTCTGAGCACGACGACTTGCGTCCGCAGCATCCTCCGCTCTCCGCTCCACCCTTCGTGCCCCTTGGCCACTGTGTGGTGGTGTGCGGTGGTGTTGCAACACCAATCACACCGATTCTCCCCTCTGCTTGCGCGCTCATTGGCGGCAGAGTGGGGGCGCGCCGCATTTTTCACCCTCCATCCCCCTGCCCCCTCTTCGTTGACGCATCCGCTCTGGTGGTGCCAGGCCGCTTTTGGCTCTGGCATCGCACCGGCGTTGGTTGAACGTTGTATGGGTGGGTATTGCCTCACTGGCGCTTGACGCATGCGATCGAGGGTGACGCCGCCCCAAGCAAGATTAAGTAGAGACAGCACAGTTCGACGAAGACCCTTCTCCATGCCTGCACGGTTTGTGATTGACTCTCGAGGGAATCGAGCTCTTTAGATTTAGTTAGCGACAGACTCTTTGGACAATTTGGGATGGCACACGCCGGACTGCTCGGGCCAGTTTGGCTCCTAGACCCTGCATTGTTCCTGTCTCTTTGCCTGGTGACACCTCAACCCCACGGGGTGAGGTGGTGTCACGGGGAGCCCAATCTTGCCACCCCCACTGTAAGGGGGGGGCACAGTGGGTCTCCTGACTGTCACCCCTCAGCCTGATGTGTCACCAGTGTCCGTTGTCACGTGTGTCACGGTGTGCTATAAAACACCTGACTAAGTATTTTATATCATCTTAGTATCCGAGAACACCCGCCCCTGCGAGACTGTTCTGCACACACGCACTCGAGTATATATATCTGCCTATATATCTCACTTCTTGTCAGGGAGATCTGTCAGGGTCATGGCCGATGACATATGTGTCATACATGTCATACGTGTCATACCTGTCAGACATGTCATACCATGTCATGTCATGTCATGTCATGTCGGTCGTGTCATATATTATTATGACAGTCGGTCGTGTCATATATTATTATGACAGTCGGTCGAGTCATATATTATTATGACAGTCGTCAGTACGGTCGACCATGACTGTACATGTCGTCAGATGATAATGTCACATCATCTGTCATTATTCAAGGAAAGACTTGAATGACCCTGTCATCAAGAGTTCGTATGTCGAACTCGAAGATGGCAAAGCAAGATACATCTTGAAAGTACAAACAAGAACCATCTTGGCTTTAAGCATGTGCGGAACACGCATGCACAGTATGAACGAACTATTCGTTATCACAATACTGGGCGTTCAACCTACGTCTCGGGTTCACAACCCAATGGCGGTACTATCTATGATGATAGGAGACGTATGGTATAAGATGAGGAAGCGTTGGGCTTCAAGCAGATCTTCATTCAGAGACTGCACTCATCACCCGCTATTACTTTCACTTGCGTTGCTGTCCAACTTCGCAGTGTTAACTTGTATATTGATAATATATTCACGGCCTGTATATCTCGCCGTATCAGCTGCCCGAATATCGCAATACCATTGGACGCTCCTTGAGCAGGCCTCCACAGGGATATAGCATATGTGGGGGTAATATAGCCAATAAGAATACGAAAATTAGCATCAAAGTATGCCATATGCTTAACAATAAATTCTGATTCGCGGCAGTTAATCGGTTTAGTCACAAAACATCGAAAATGAAACCACACGGCACCCTACCCTTAATTCTCCGACTTCTCTCCCCACCGCCCAGATTCAGCCACCCCTCCACTCACCCGGCCATGGCTGCTTCTCCTGTTCTCCATCTTCTAGAGTTTTTTGCCTAGCACTTAGCCTTTTCTCTAGATGTCACCCTGCTGAAAAGTGGGTTGAGCCCCTTTGTGGGCGCGCTATAGCAGAGGGAGTAGCCCCTGGTGTTTTCACTAGCCTGCTTTGCAGGGATACCGCACTCTCAGGACTTTGTCCCCTTTGCTAGCGTAAATGTTTTATTATTGCTTTTTCTCTGGATGTCACCCCGCTGACAAGCGGGCTGAGCCCCTTTTTGTGGGCGCGCTGTAGCAGAGGGAGTAGCCCCTGGTGTTTTCACTAGCCTGCTTTGCAGGGATACCGCACTCTCAGGACTTTGTCCCCTTTGCTAGCGTAAATGTTTTATTATTATCATATATCTATATCCGACCGACCGAAAGTTACACTTTCTATCACAAATCCGAAATCCAAATCCCATCGGCGAAGGATCATTCCCCCTCCCTCCCCGCCCCGCCCCCCCCCGGCCCCCGCCCCGCCCCGGCCCCCGCCCCGCCCGCCCCGCCCGCCCGTCGCGTGGCTCATCAATTCGAAGTTGATGCAGTCCATTCTATAGTTTGGCTATCATTGGCTATCATTGACTAACTTTGGCTATCTGATTTGAAATTATGACAGCCCTGTCATCGGGGGGTCTGTGGGGGTGTCTAGGGGTCACAAAAATTAAATTTTGCCGATTTCATCGCCGGTGGGGGTCCCCTTTGTCGACCCCCCCAATTTTCAGTAGGTTTAGGGATTGGGTTCTGGGTTTAGGGTTTAGGTTCGAGAAATTACGTGAGAATTACGTCAGAAATCGTAATTTAGTTCAAATGCGTATTTAATAAAATAGGGTACCGGGTAGTAGGGTAATGGGCATTTCTAAAAAAAAATTTAAAATGCTATAAGTTTTTTTACAAAAATACTTTTCTTCCTTTGAAATACTTTTCTAAACAACCCATTACCCTACTACCCCTTACTTTTTATATAAATAAATATATATATAAAGATAAGTAATTTTATGTTAATCTCTCATATTCCCTCATATTCCCTCATATTCCCTCATATCAAAATTTGCCGATTTAATCGACGATGGGGGGTCCCCTACGTTGACCCCCCAAAATTTCAGCAGGTTAAATCGCGGAAATAGCATCGTCTCGGTCATCTCGGTAAAAATGCGTATTTAAGAATAAACGAATAGGGTACCGGGTAGTAGGGTAACGGGCATTTTTAAAAACATTTTCTATTTCATAAAATTTATTTTACAAAAATACTTTTCTTCCTTTGAAATACTTTTTAAAACAACCCATTACCCTACTACTCATTACCTTTTATTTAAATAAATAAATGTTAATTTATGTTATTCTCTCACATTCTCTCACATTCTCTCATATTCTCTCACATATTTTTTTAACTTTAAGACAACGACTTATATGTACCCGAAGTTTCATTCGGAAAGGATAAGTGTTTCAAAAGTTATGAACCGATAAATATACCCTATTATTTTCGGTTATTTTAAAGACAAAAGAAATGATATTCAGTTTGGAAGTTATATTGCTCCAAATATTGCATACGATATGTCAAAATGTTCGTCTATCAAAGGACAATATGTACCCGAAGTTTCATCCGGAAAGGCTAAGTATTTCAAAAGTTATGAACCGATGAATATACCCTATTATTTTCGGTTATTTTAAAGACAAAAGAAATGATATTCAGTTTGGAAGTTATATTGCTCCAAATATTGCATACGATATGTCAAAATGTTCGTCTATCAAAGGACAATATGTACCCGAAGTTTCATCCGGAAAGGCTAAGTGTTCCAAAAGTTATGAACCGATGAATATACCCTATTATTTTCGGTTATTTTAAAGACAAAAGAAATGATATTCAGTTTGGAAGTTATATTGCTCCAAATATTGCATACGATATGTCAAAATGTTCGTCTATCAAAGGACAATATGTACCCGAAGTTTCATCCGGAAAGGCTAAGTGTTTCAAAAGTTATGAACCGATGAATATACCCTATTATTTTCGGTTATTTTAAAGACAAAAGAAATGATATTCAGTTTGGAAGTTATATTGCTCCAAATATTGCATACGATATGTCAAAATGTTCGTCTATTAAAAAGCTCTTACCCCTTTTTTTTTCAGCCAAAACGGTCAAATATTTCAAAAGTTATGAACCGATGAATATACCCTATTATTTTCGGTTATTTTAAAGACAAAAGAAATGATATTCAGTTTGGATGTTATATTGCTCCAAATATTGCATACGATATGTCAAAATGTTCGTCTATAAAATACCTATATGTATGCAAAGTTTGAGCCTGAAAGACCTAGTGACTCAATAGTTATTCACATATCAATAAACCCTATTATTCTCGGTGTTTATTAGGTGTCAAAGTGGTGATATATATGAGTTAATAAATTACTAAATGCGTGCGTATTCAGTTGTGATAAGTTAAGATAAGTTTATAATTATGTATGCTAGTAAAAACAACCTAGCATGGCAAGGTAACAAGGTAATACTAGGGTACGCATGACATGATTCATGAAAGGTGTGAGCCATGCAAACAAGTTCAAGCAAGTTAAAGCGATTCAAGTGCACAAATTAACTCATAGCACATGTCATTTCTTAGAGAAAATACTTGTTACACACGTAGAACTCCTATACCACCATCTAGCTAGCACATGACAAGGCATGCATGCATGGCAAGCAAGGCAAGGCAAGCACAAATTCAAACCAAGCGAGGTTCTTAAATAATGCAAATACACGTATTGTTAAACTTCGTACACTAAAACTTGCGCCACTTGGGCTCCACATGTGCGCGTTTAGACATTCTACTGCAAAACCCCAAAACCCAAAAGCACAGACACTTATGGCATGTTAGTCATGGCACAAGCATGTAGAACGTGTGAACGCGCAAACAACACATACTAGTAACATGCAACGCGTTTCAAAACAGTATCGCATGTACAAAATAAAATACATATTGAGCGTCATATCGTGCGCACCTTAGTTCTTTGATCCAAAAACACCTGCAAAACCGGCGAGCAAACCACCTTGAGTCTCACTATTCGAAGTGGGCGTAAGACGCTTCGGATCTTCTGCACCGAGAAGATCAACCAAAGGAGCACTTGGAGGTGCAGTGGGAGGAACAGGTACGCCAAAAGCAGGAGGTTCAGTCGGAGAAATTCGTGCACTACGAAGTGCAGCGAGTGCAGCGAGCAACTGAGCTTCACTGCAAGTTGAGGTGAGATCTTCGGTCTTTCTTTTCTCAGCCTCGATCCTACTTATCTCCGCTTGTTTTTCAGCAAGAATTGCTACATTCCCCGATAGGGACATAGCGCGAGATCGAATAAGAAACGAGTTCACTTCGCTTGAAAGTTTCCCGCTCGCCATGAAACACGCGATCTCGTGAGCACTAGGCTCTTTGTGCTCAAACAAAGCACGATCGCCTTGATACTCAGCTTCAAGTAGAATTCTCCACTTAATCTCGGAAAAACCTTTGACATATGTCTCAGTGACTCCTACCACACCCTTTCCCTCATCTTTCGGCAAGGGGTGAGCGCTTTGCACTATCTCCTCGTAAGCTTGCAGTTGGTGGATGTTTTTTTGTGCCGCAACACGTCTTTCCTTGTACTCTTGAGGGGTGCAACGAGACTCTTTACGTTTTAAATCGGTCATTTTTTACAATATACAGCAGAGGGATAACGGTCAGTTGCTTACCGTAAACAGAATTTGTCTTCACTGTAAAATTTGTTTTTAAGCCTTAAAATAAATATGTTTGTTGCGCATCGATATTTGTCGACGTCAGTCGATACATCGCGGATGTGGCAGAATTATCGACAGCGCGATTGAAATCATTTACGATTATTGGACAACATTTCTGAAACCAGCCAATAGCACGAAATACTGCCTAATCATAGCAATTGACAAATTTTAGATGAACATATCCAATGAGCATCCGTTATTTATGCCTAATCATGGTATAAACGTTCAATTTATGCCTAATCACCTTTACCATTTTTCATTTCTGCCTAATAAGCACGATGATGATTAGGCGTTTTTTTCATTTCTGCCTAATCAGCAAGATGATGATTAGGCGCTTTTTCATTTCTGCCTAATCAGCAAGATGATGATTAGGCGCTTTTTTTAATTTTGTGCTTGACTTGTGACAAATTAAATTTATTGCTGTTGACATCGTCTACATTCATCAGACTGTGGTCGAGTAGGTTCAGCGTTCGTCTTCGGACGTGGAGGTAGTGGGGTCGAATCCCGTGGGCGTAGCACAAAATAAAATTTTGACAGTGCCCTCTGAAAAAAAAGGTGGCGATTTTTTACAAAAAAAAGTGTCTAAGCCGCATTTTTGTCTAATTGAGCTTGAATTTTTTTGAGCGCCGCCTCTCTTTCATCTTCGGTATATTCTAAACTATTCAAATATTGAGTATAAGCCGTGTTTGGTTCGTGGGCTGCGACTTCCGATAATTTTACGATATCTACCTTGAATATTTTTGAATAAATGTTTTCGGTCATTTTTCGGAAGATTTGATTTCCGATTCCAAGAATTGAGGTCATTTTTTTGCCCAAAGCCGATGATGTAAATGGTCTTGGTGGTTTTGAGTTTGTCTCTAGAAGATGTTCTCGTGGATTGTTTTTATCCTTTATCGAATCATTGATATACTTTTGCACTAATGGATTTATAATGTAATCAATTTTGAAACTATTACCCGTTTTTAAATCGTGAATTCGCATATGTCCATTGTTAAAATTGTAGTAGTTTGCATTTTCATCGGTCATTTGATTATCACTTTTGACCAGTTTTACATTGTCATAATCTATTCGTGGAGTAAAGCTTAAGGACTCTTTACTCAAATCTTGTTTTGAATACATCCCGATGCTATAAAGCATAGCTATTAAATGGTCCATTGAACTCGGTTTTGACTTTCTTAATTCTAATTCTTTTTTGAAAACATTAATAAAGTCGTCGACATAATCGGTGGTATCACTTATCTTTTTATTAATCTTGCTTCCTTGTATGCTTCGTTGTAATATTTTAGCTTGTAAATCAAAAAATTTGTAACGTTCGATTCCAATAATTTTCATTAAATCCTCGTTCTTGGTATTATACAACTTGGGAGTTAATTGAACTTGTTTAATTCTTGTCGTTTCATTTTTATATGCCGTATTTAACATTTCAAGTATTTCTTCATTAGTATATTTTGTATACAACTCCGTCCATTTGGTTGCTTGTAAACTAAACACCTTGACAAAATTGTTGACAACATTTTTCCATTGCTTTTTGGTAGCTTCGGAAATGCCCTCATCCGAATCTAAAATTTCGAAAATTTCATCCCTTGATAGTACATCTTTTTGACCCGAAGGTGGTAGTGTGTTGGAAGGTGTAGTAGTGGAGGCGGTTTGTGTAGTTGTCGTATTAGATGTTTGAGTTGTCGTTTGAGCTCGTATTGGTCGTGGTCTTGGTACGGCAAATTTCAGTTTTCGTTCCTCCGCACACCTCGATAAAAAGGCTTTTTGTTCTCGTGACCAATCATACTTTTCTAGAGTATCTTCTTGTGGGCAATAATTAGGATTATTTTTAGCTCTTAATATGATTTTTTCCATATTTTGTTGAGTCTTGGTTTTATTATAATATTGTCGCATTTGAGCTCGTTTTTTTTCGTCAATTGCATATAATTTTTCTCGGATTTCTCTTGTTAAATATGGTTCCGGATAGTCGTTTTTCAAACGGTATTCTTTTTCCGCCATTCTTTTTTCCGGTGTGCTCATCTTCGCTTATCTAATACTATTTACGACTATTTTCTTTAAGTTAAAAAAACGCAAGAAAATGTGTTTTCTTATAATGTATGAGACTTTTAGAGTTATTTTGTGGCACGTGCTCGGTATCAAATGCGTTATGTACAAAATATTCCGATTGTGAAGTTGTGTCTCTTGACATACTTAAAAAATTTAACGCTACGATTACAACTAACATCCTAGATTGGGATTACACAATCTACAAACCAAAACATTTTGATATAATATGGGCAAGCCCACCGTGCACAAGTTATTCAAAAGCACATAGAAAAGGTGTCCGAAATCTAAATTTGGCTGATGCGATGGTAAAACGAACATTGACCATTATAGAATATCTCCAACCCAACTATTGGTATATTGAAAACCCATCGGACGGTGGCTTGTTGCAACATAGAGATTTTATGCAATCATTAACACAATACAAGCATACGTGTTCATATTGCAAATACGGGTTTGGTTATCGTAAAACCACAAATATTTGGACAAATAAACAAAACCTTGAGTTGAAAATGTGTTCCAAAAAAACATCTTATTGTGATACTAAAATAAATTATGGGAAGCACATTGAAACCGCACAACGGACGCGTAGCTCAAATGCAAATATTGGTTACGGCGTTAAATGTGTAGAAAGTGCATATCGCATTCCCTATAATCTTATACTCGATTTAATGCCATAAAAGGTATTGGGTTGCGGGTAATGGGCATTTCTAAAAAAAAATTCAAAATGCTATAAGTTTTTTTACAAAAATACTTTTCTTCCTTTGAAATAGTTTTTAAAACAACCCATTACCCCATACCCCGTACTTTTTACATTATATATATATATATATAACTTTAAGACATAACTATACTAGAGTATACTTGAAGCACTAACAACATAACAAGTATTCACTATATACACCGAATACTAACAATCTCGCTTTTGATATGGCTTCTACTTCGAATTTGTTGTACGACGCTCCCCACGACATTCAAGTAATCATTTGGAAATCCTATTTTTCAAATATTGTCTTGAAAGAATTGAAAGCACGTGCTTGTCAAGAATACACATTTATCAATAAAAAATGGTATGATGTTTTATACACCAAAAATCGTCCTCATTTATATGATTTTTATTGTTGTAATGACATTGTAATGTCTTTGAATATTAAGAAGAAAAATATAAAAATTAATATCAAAAAAGGCAATGATATTCGATATATATTTATGGTGGAATATGAGAAGAATAAGGACGCCCTACAAAGAAATTGCGAAGACAACAATTTGAGCATTAAAGGAACGATGAAAATATTAAGCAATAGATTGAAGTCTTTATAATTTGTTATTGATAATTAAAACCTAGCAAAGACTTCTTTGTTAACATATATAATTTGTCACGTTCACTTAACTCCACGGATGGCGATTCGTTGATTTCGCTTTTAGATACTTTTTTACTTTTTTTTTTGTTCTTTACAACAATTTCTTCCTCCTCACTCGATTCGCCACTTGACTCTTGTACATAAACAACTTTTTTCTTGGGCTTAATTTTTTTGATAGATTTTTTATGAATTGTCACCTCGTCCGTTTGATGGTCTTTTAATTGTTCCTCATCTATTGAATCGTTAGTATCACATTCGGGTTCGGAATCATCCTTGGTCACCGCCTTTGATATCACTTTTTGAGCTTTTTCGTGCATTTCCCTCTTTTCTATTTCATTTGCTAATTTGATGTCGGCTTTTTGTTTAGATTTTTCACGTCGAATCGCTAACGCCTTCTCTCGAGCCTTGGCAAGAATTTGTTTGTGTTCATCGGACAACGGTTCACCTTTCTTTGGCATTTAATATAAACAAAAAGAAAATAAGCCAAAATAAATTTACTTGCTTTCACTTTTGTTTTGTGGCATATATATACCACCTATACTAGATTGATTGGGATACTTTAAATGTTTAATTTGTGGATGATAACGAGGTCTATAGAACACAACCGTTTCCGCGTTAATTGGCGTTTTATTTGTCACAAGATAACTCTTATAACCTACTCCGTCCGGATATGAACCTCGCGAACTTCTTTCAAAATATCGACTTACGGAGCGGCACGGTTCTATCATCGAGGATGCGGGGCGGTGAGTGTTCATTAACATAGGATTCATAGGTCCATTGTTACCTCGGAATTTCGAAAATTCATTTAACTTATTTCCACCTACAATCGGTTCATTGACGACATATTGTGGAGCTTGGAGACCGGAGCGAATTTTCATTTGGTTTTGGAATCCTTTTATGCGTAAAGACATTTCTTTTATATAATAATTGTTAATATAATAATTCGATAAATATGGCGTCATTTCACACCAAGACTTTTACAAAATATGACGACTATGCTACTCCTAAATCCGCTTTTGAAAATATCAAACAATTTATTCCGAAAGAAAAAATCCTATATGAACCGTTTTATTGTGATGGAATTGCGGGCGAATACCTACAAGAGATTGGTTGCCAAAAGGTTATACACAAACCAACTCTAGATTTTTTCATAGATAGTGAAACATTAGATTATGATTTCATATTGTCAAACATCCCATATTCCCAAAAAAAAGAAGTATTGACGCATTTAAAGAAAATTGGTAAACCGTTTATGTTGTTGTGTCCGATATCAATGCTCAACACAAACTATTTGCGCGAATTATTTGCAAATGACATCCAATTAATAATACCGAGGAAACGAATTCAATTTTACAAAATTGTAAATAAAGAAAGAACTTTCCCGGGAAAATGTAACTTTGAAACGGCGTGGTTTTGTTATAAAATGAAATTACCTCGAGACTTAAATTTCCTCTCTTGAAAATTTATTTTCTATTTCTCCAATATTCCCTTCCATAAGAAACATATATCTCGCGGTCTTGTTTTACATTTCGATTTAGTACTATGTTCCCTACATTGTTGATTCTTGCATTATTCTTACATCCCATTTTTCTAGCATCTAGAGGCGTACAACTATTGTATTTGCCCGCGACCGAATTGGTTTTTGCGGCATCAAAATATGCATTTGGATTGTTGCTCCAAATATGAGTCCTATCCTTCACACTCGGAAATTTGGCGTTCATTTGTTGTAACGTCATTTTGTCGGTTCCGATAGTGTATCTTCCAACCATCGTGCCTTTCTTTAAATTGCTCTTGGCATATACACCTTGACCCGAGTTAGGTATTTGGCTATCGCCGACTACAACTTGCTTGTGCACATAACATAATGGACTCCATTTGCAAGTCATATTCTTACATCGATGCCCGGATTTGGTCATAGCCGTACATCTTTCACAAGGAGTTTTCATATATATTTACTATTAACTTTCCATTTTTAAATTGGCATTCGGTACTATTAGCTCATTAAAGCATTTCCGATACTTCTTATTTGAATCTTTGGGGTTCAAGTCTATAAGCAAAAAACAATATTTATCTTTGGTAGCATAATCATATACTTCCATAAACTCTTCAAAAGGGATTTCTCCGGACACACTTTTATAAACGTTTTCCATCTCTTTTTCATCATATATTTTGAACAATATATATGCCGTTGCATTGTTTCTAACGGCACGAGGCAAACCGAATTGAGCGCTTGAAAAGTTTTGGACGCAAATCAATAAACTCAAACCTAAAGCACCTCCCATATCTTTAGAGAACATTCCACAATGTCGATGCCGCACACACATATTGATAAATTTTCGATTACCAAATAGCCGAGTACTTTGTGCGTCATCGACAAAAGCAATAATTCGTGGTTGATGATGGTATTTATATGTCGGTGGTTGATAATTGTTTGACGCAAATTTCAACAAATATTCCGGAGGAATGTCGAGTATACTTACCGAATCGCTATGTATCATTTTCATAACTTGCTTGTAAATTTCCAATTCTTTTAAATAGTTTTCATAACCTTCCGCTTCATTGTCCATAATTTCTAATACATTATCAATGGTTTTTGGGTCGTCCGGGTCGAACACATCTTCGTCCTCTATATCTAGGTCTTCCATTAGTGATTTATTGGATGAGAATGTTGAGCTTATGCACAATATACGGTCGCAATTGTCATCTTGTTTAAGCATTCGTAAATAGTTACACGCCGAGGTCGATTTGGCTGAACCACGACGACCTACCAATAAAATGTTGAATGGTTGTTTCAATAGGTTTTCGCCCGTTTCGTATTGAAATGCACTAGCTTTCGGTGGTTGAATTTTAAGTTTTGTATCATTTAATTTAATTGTTTTCATTAATATAATACTATTAGAAAAATGAATTGTATCGCCGACATTTCCGAAAAGTGCTTCACCTACCGTCAAAAGGAACTTATGTGCGACTATTTTAAACATTATAAGGAACTACATCCACATCTTCCCGATTCGATTCTAGTATACACAATCAAAGCATATATGGTAAATCCCGACAAATTCCAAAATTGGTACGATAATAAATCCTTGGTAAAACCGAAACCACGTGAAACTCAAGAAGATTATTACAAGTATGCCAAAATGAGTGAACAAGAGCTAAGCGATTATGTTAAAAATAATGTAACCATATAGTAACGATGAATGTCTCGAAATTCTCAAAAATGTTATACTTTAATAGCGAACAAAATAGTTTACTCGATTCACGACTGGGTCAATATAATATTCCGAGTCAATTGCTTTCATATAAGACGACGGACCAATTGCAACTCACCGTTAATGATTTTTACATTGAAAAGACATTTTATGATATAAATCAAACGAACAATACATTTTTTTTGGGAGACAAAACAGCTAATGCCAACAAGTTGTTTAAAATTGAAATCAACCCCCAAAATTTTCCTTTTCCTAAAACATTTGACGACGCACAAATTTTGGCGGCTATAGGTGATGCTATAAATAATCAACTAGGACCCGCCGGTTCCGCCGTGACGGTGACGGCTAGTGTAGCAACACAAGCCGATGCAAACCTCAAATTAATTGTGTTGGAATTCGACAATGATTTGGAAGATAAGTTTGATTTTTACTCCTTCGCAACCAAAAGCATAGCGAGGTGTAGCGGAACTTTGTTAAATGCAATAAGCCCTTTTGCATCAACGGTAAACGATGCACTCAACAACGATTCGAGCGAACTTTTAGGGGGCAATCCGGTTCGGGAGCGAGATTTGGTAGGCAAATCTGAATTGAGCCAATTAGAACCGATGTTTCAAAAGACATCATCAAAGACTATGCAAAGCTACTTTCCATTTACATCGAACACAATTCGAGAGTTATATCTCCGCACACAATCGTTAGTTTCAAGCTCGGCTTTAGAGGTTGTTAATCTAAGTCAAGCTAGTGACGACCAAGTCGGTGAGATGATATCTAGTGATATATTATTTAAAATTGCTATCGACGACTTATCTAAGCCATCATTTTCATATATAGATGCCAACAACAATTATAGCGTTATCATAAGTCCAAGTCTATTGTCACAAATAAACTTTGCATTAACGGACTCACGTGGAAGACTAATGTTTCAAATTTCAAAAGACAATGGTCGGACGCCGTCGTCTCTTATTAGCCAAGCTCGCTCAGGAAATGTATATTTCAGTTTTTCATTAAAAGTTGAAGTTATAAGCAATGATTCGCAATAAATTTATCTGTATTATATATTATTATAAAGAAATGTTAGACAGCTATTATCCCGAATCTTTAAGTTATGCGACGACTCAAATGACAGATTTTAGCCAGAATCAATTTGAATTATTGACATCAAACTCGACCGTTGTGAATGGTGGAGGAGGTTCTTTGGAGATAAATTTACCTATAAATAGTTTTATCGACACGCGCAAATTTGCTATAAGATTCTTTGCCAAAACCAATCGTGCATTTACGTACGATAGTGGAGGAGGTGCATTGAAAACGTGTCATTCATTTTTGCCGGAAATATTCAACCTATTCTCTAGATATGAGGTAAGTATAAATGGTGTTATTGTAAATCAATCTGTGGCTCAGGCAAGCGATATTCAAGAGGTAAAACATTTAGTAAGTGACCATTTAGAAAATGAAATAACATATAGAAGCGTGTTATCGAATTGTGGCTCGGAAGGTATACAATTGACTAATGGATTGATAACGGGTTCACTAGACGAAGATAATCAAGCCGGTGACTTCGAAGGGCGAGAATTTATTTTGAACAATCTACTAGGATTTCTCGGCACTTGTGAGCCGTCCATAATTGATTCAAGCACTCTTGGTGCTATACGAATTAGGCTCTTTACCGACAATGCAGTAACGTGTTTGTTATATGGCGAACAAGGTAAAGCCGCCGGGGTATTTACTACTAAAGCAGCTGCTGCTCAAACATTTGCTCAAAATGCAAGCTTTACGTTATCTCAAGTTTCTGCATCAATCACTACATTATCCTTTTCAAGTGGAGTTGTGGAACAAAATATAGAGGAATTGATTTCAAAAGGAGCATTGACAATCATCTTTGAAAATTATGCGACATTTTTCCAAAGCGATTCGACCAATAATAAAAATGTACGATTTGCACTATCGGTCAATTGTTGGAATAAAGCTTATGCCATAACCCGTCCTTTAAATTATCGAACCGTAAACGAAACCGGGATTGCACAATATACTAATCGTCTCGGACGTCTTTATCAATTGCCATCTAAAATGTATGGCGGTAATAGAGCCTTTCGTTACTCTTGGAGCGTAAACAACGTGTTGACCCCTGCATTTCCTAATTCGCCTTTACAAGCCTATATGAATATCACTCATTCACAAGGTGACCAATATTCAATGATGGGTTCAAATCATATGCAATCGAGAACTGATTATTTCAACAATTCTTTTATATTGCCTTTAAATTTGTGTTTGGATAATGAACCGCGCCGATTGAGTGGATACTCAAGTTTAGGCACTAATAGTAGTTGCTATTTACAATGTACGGCTAGCGACAATGCATCGGCTGCCGGTGTAGCATTTGACTCTGGCAATGCGGCTACGGGTGGACCCAATGAAACTATGATTATATGTATGTTCACTTCTAAATTAATGGTATCAGCCGGACGAGTTATTTCGGTCGAATTATGATGACATTATTTATACATAGCAAGGAGTTGTTAATATAGGGTCTTCCACTAATTTCCGATGGTCATACAATTTAAACCATATGACTACATATCGTGTACCTTCAAAATTGTCCATTATCACTTCGTGGGGTAATCTTCCATCTACCTTTAACACTTTGTTTCGATTGTAAAAGTCACCGATGATTTGGTCATTTGAGTCGTAACACCTTAATGGCGCGCCTTTAAAATCTCCGAGCGCCATTGCATATTGAAAACTTATATCTTCTTTATCGACGTGTTTTTTCACATACGTGCCGGGTTCCATTTTTGCATAATTGACAACGTACTCGCCTTCCGAAAAATCTTTATCAATGATACTTATCAATTCCTTCGAAACCGCCCATAATGCTTGCTTCCATTTAGGAAGTTTTCTATCTTCGACTTTACTCACACAAACACCTTTGCCTTTCTTATGAGGCATATTGTGAGGTGTTTGCATACCGCCACCACCCAATGCTCCGGTGGTGTTTCCAAGCATAAATGACCAATTTAGGTTGAAGCGAATCTTTTTTGTTTTGTCTCGATATTGTTTATTCAATTTTACATTGCTCAACATACTTTCAATTTCACTCATCAAGTTTTGTACATATGGTAAATTCGTAATTTTTTGTGCCGTAGGCTTTATCACTTGAAAAGTGGAGTATTCCTTATGTGACCCGCATTGCCAATGATTGTCGTTTGTTTCGTCATAAAATGCATAAGTATAATGCCAAGAGTATAAATGATTATCTTCGGTAATCTCCCAAGTTTCCCAATCACTTGGCTCATCAATCCAAAAGATATGCTTCATATCCTCGTGAGCACTCAAATACATTTTGTCTTCTTTTCTCTTTACACAAACATACAAGTCATCGCATCTTTCAATTTCCACATCTATGGTCTTATTACCCCATTTGAGCATTGCGGAGTAAGACATATTTGTGAAAGTAAGTAGAAGTAAGTAAAGTATGTATGTATGTACTTGAGTATGTTGTAAATAATTCAAGTATACCTTATAGAGTTTATGTCTTAAAGTTAAAATTTTTAGGATAGATTGGGTAATGGGTATGTGGTAATGGGTTGTTTATAAAAGTATATCAAAGAAAGAATATCATTTTGTATAATAAATTTTATGATTTAGAAAATGTTTTTAAAAATGCTCATTACCCACTACCCACTACCAATATTTCAATTGGCCTTTAACATATATGCTATGAACAACGTATTTAAAGCTTCGGTCACTTATAACACTAATCTGGTAGCGCGATGCCTACATCCGAAGCACAAAAACAAGCAACCAAACGATATAGAGAAAAGAATCGGGAAAGGTATAATGCGTCACAAAAAAAATATAATGCATCTTGGTATGACCGTAATCGTCTTCTGCATTGTGAAAAAGTTAAGAGGTCATATCACCAAAAGAAAATAAAAAATGCTGATAATATATATGCTATTAAAATTTAACTTAAAGAAAAACCGTATTCATAGTATATAGAAACAATGAATTATGATAAATTCCCCGAGCAAATTACTTTAAGTGAGACCTATTTTAAGTATGAGGTTATGGAACTTTTACTTAAAGTAGATGTAAATTCCAAAGGTTATGATATAAAGAAAATGATGTGGCGCGAGGAGCAAACCAAATTGAAGAAGATGCATAAGTTTATGAGTAAAAAGACACATATGAACACCATAACTTACAAAAAAGCACCATACAATTTAGGTAGATATTACCCGGTGAGTGATAAGTATAATACTTGTTGTTTCCAAAATCAATATAATGTTATCCGCCGACTTGTTATGGACGGAAACTACATTTCATTTGATTTAGAAAATGCGCATCCAACAATCATATCTCAATTGTGTGAGAAGTATAACATTGAATGCTCGGCGATAAACGATTACATTGTGAATAGAGAAAGTATATTTTACAACATTCAACGAAGTTATAATGTGAGTAGAGCTAATGCAAAACACTTGATGTTAATATTGACATTTGGAGGCTCATTTCAAACTTGGTTAAATGAACTTAAACTTCCTAAACATCAATATATAGATTGTATAAAACAATATGAAGACCAAATAAAAAATATACTTACAAATGATGCCCTCGAGCACTTTCCAAAATTTGCAAAAGCCGTACAAGTAGCTTGTGAAGTAAAAAATAAGACAAAAGAAATGGCAAAATTCAGGAGTGCATTGGGGTTGTATATTCAAGAAATAGAGAGTCGGATGATGATGTGTATATATGACTATTTGGTGACGAATACTAAAATGAAGCCTGCGGCACTAATCCACGACGAGATTTTGGTATATAAAGACGATAATGTCGACATTGACAAAGTAATAAGCGAGTTGAAAGTATGTATAAAAGCACACACGTGTTTTGAAATGCAATTGAAATGTCAAGCAACTTCCGCCACGGATGAAGATTGTCGATGGCTTGAATCCCACCAACCTTTCATCGATGACATAGATGAACGACGTAGTGACCAAGTACATTGTGACCTAATACTCGAACAATTTCAAGACCAAATTTTTATCACACCATTGGGGTTAATGATATATGACGAAGAAGACGGTAGGTGGACGCTTGATAAACATAAAGGGAAAGGTTTGCATCTAAAAATCATTGAGCGCAACTACACCAAAATATTTATAAATGTTAGTTCCAAAGATGAATCAAAGTCTTTTATGAGTTTGTATGAACCCGCATACAAGCTAGTCTCTCAAAAAGCACCCGTGTTGATAGAGTTTGACGTGTCGAAAAGTAAAGGGTACCTTCTTTTCGATAATGGTGTGTTGGATTTGAAAAACTTTGAATTATTGAAGAAGCATCCAAGCTATAACTTTATCAACAAAATACATCGGGACTATAATGTTTCGGAAGATTACTCCGAATTGAAATCTGAGGTGATTAGGAGATTGTTTGATAACCCAATTACCAACATTGAAAAACGAGATTATGTGCTTGAGCAATTAGCACGGGGGATGGCGGGCGAAATATGTGATAGACAATTTATGTTTTTGATAGGCGATACGGCTTGCGGTAAAGGAAAGTTGACTTCATTATTGAAACGTGCATTTGAAGAATTCCAATATGAATTTGATGGAGAAAATTTAAAAGCCAAAAAGTACAAATCCGATATGGAAAATGAACGAAAATGGACTTGGGCGGTTGAGCTGTGGCATAGACGTTTTGCAATAAGTAATGAATGTGACATAGGTGTTGAAGCGACAAAAAATAATTTTGGCGAACACAAAATGAGAATTGAAAAGTTGTCCGCAACCATCTTGAAAAAGTTTTGCAGTGGCGGGAACGAAACATTACCGATGCGAGAGTTGTATCAAAACGCCACAAATGTCAAAATACAAGCATATATGCTTTGTCTATCCAACGATACACCCGAGGTTGAAGGGGTCGATAGAGCATACACGGATAGAGCAAATTATGTTCAATGTGATAGAACATCTAGCGATAGCATTATGGAACCGAACGATGCTTACTTTGTGAGAGATGATAGCATTGATAATTTCGTAAACCAAGTAAATGTAGCGGATGCATTTATTAGTATATTGTGCGACTATTATCGAAAAAGTATTATCAATGGTCGAACTCCCAAACCTGAATTTGTCAAATCTGAAGTAGCGGAAAGAACGGGTTCTAATAGAGGTGGATTTGAATGGATTGAAGCTAATTATGAGATTTACAAAAGTAAAGACATTCTAAAAGACTTCAAAGGTGTAATGACAAAAGAAGGAATATATAGATTTGATTGGAAAAAGTTGGTGATTGGTATGTTATTATTGAAAACGTACACGATTGGTTTATAAAAGATGGAAATTTAATGACCGCAACCGAATTTGGCAAGCTTTTAACAAAACATCATATATATCCCGCTCAACGAAAAATCAATGGTAGGACTAAACGTGTACGTGTTGGAATGCGCAAACCTCAAAGACACTCCGATGATGATGAATCGGATGCTTAATATACAATTGTTAAACATAAATATATATACATATAATATACATAAAAGGTATTGGGTACGTGGTAATGGGTTGTTTTAAAAAGTATTTCAAAGGAAGAAAAGTATTTTTGTAGAATAAATTTTATGAAATAGAAAATGTTTTTAAAAATGCCCATTACTAGCTACCCGCTACTATAATAGAATTCAAACAAAATAATTGAAATCTGGTCTTACCCAAATTAATACACCTTCACCCGCCCCTGCAACTTTTGATTCCATAGCTGTACCAATAATCGAATCGCCAGCATTAGTTTGAGCGCTAATTATCTCACCGTTTACTATGCATTTAACACGTTGCCCTTTGACGTAGGTGTTGTCCGTAGCATTTGCATTCCGGCAAGTTGTAAATCCACGTCCTATTAAAACGAAACAACTCTGAGTTGCAGCACTATCTTGAATGCAAACTCCAACGGGTGTACAATTCTGATTACTTTGAGTGTATGAGTTATTGAACGGTTGAACTCCATTCACGTTCGAGATACCGTCATCATCGAACATAACAATCGTTGAAGCTGTGATTGTATTGGATGTCGTATTGACAAATGTAAAGACATCTCCGGTGAATCGTAGCGGGTTGGCTGGAAGGGTGGTATGAGCGTACGCTTTCGTAATGAGTGTCAAAGGTACGCCTGATAGTGTGAGTGAGGCGGTTGAACTTGGGTAAGCATAATTTAGCGAGTTACTTAGAAAGATACCCGCTGCATCTAAGTCTCCACTGAGGTTTATGTTTGAGGCTGTATCGCCGTTTGCGACTACTTGTGCGAGCGTACCTACGGAGCCCTGAAGCACTGCTCCACTTCTGACTTCGTTTGATGCTGAATCGTAATATAATTGTAGACTTTCGGAACCTACATCGGGACTAGCCCTGATTGGTCGAATATAACAACTACTTGCCACACCGGCATTCAATTCAATCCCGCTTGCATTCAAAACAATTGTGTTATCGGTGTTCACTCCACTTTGAGTAGAGTTTTGTCCTGCCAAAGCACCTATGTTTATGGAACTTTCACCGGCTGTATATTCACCTGCATATTTTCCAATGTTCACTGCTGCATCTTTGCAGTTAACCTGACCGCAATCGTCGCCAATAGACACGACATAGTCACCACAATTACTATTGCACGAACCGGAACCAATTGCAATCGTGTCATTACTTGTTGTATTGTTAATGGACAATGCATTCCTACCTATAGCAATAGAACGGTCTCCAATGTGGTCAGCGTTTGTATACCCTTGAGTTTGTTCTCCGATTGATACTTTACCAAAACCACCAGAACCACTTTCAATTCTAAGATTATTTCCACTGAGTTTCTCTTGATTGACAATCATTGTACCGGTACCTGTGTATGAAACATCGGCAACACTAGTTGTAGCCCCTCTAGTGGTCACATCTTGAAGTGTAGATGTATCAGGTTGAACTGGAAGATTTGTTAATCCTGACCCATCACCCACAAATGCAGAAGCACTAATACTATTTGTGGTACTGCTTCCTTGGTCAGTTACTGATTGTAGATTCTGGTTTGCACCTGAAGGTAGATTGGTCAACAATGACCCATCCCCTCGATATTTGCCTGAAGTTAATGTGATGTCACCCGTATTGAGAACTAATGGACCGTCGTTTATCAATACCCCACTGCCTAACGGCTCAATATTAATAACCGTTTGGAGGCAAGAGATTTCATTCAACCCTGTTTCGCCGATTTTAACTCTTGTTTGTTCGACCGGGTCTAACGACTTAATCTCGAAAGAGCTGTCAAGGTCATCAAGTCCTGCTGAAAATCGTGATTTGGAGACTGGATTGTTTAATACAAAATCATTGAATTTTATCGAGGTGTGAACTTTCAATGAGCCATCTGTCAATAAAGACATTTGTTCACGCTCGAGTGTTGGGTCTTGTGTGTCAATCCACTTAATATCGTTCTGGTATCGAATATCGCTACCGATGTGCATCGTTTGAAGCGGATTATCAATCGAGCCTATAGTTTGACATTCGACCGTATTTACCACTAATGGGTCACTTACACTTACAATAGGTTTTCCATCTTTCATTAAGGTGTCCACGCTCAAATTCTTTATGAATGCATTTTCGCCTAAAGAGAAAGTCGACATTGTTATATATTATAAACTTAAGATTTTTTATATCGGGCTAAGTCTTTTTGTATTTCACAGTCCAATTACCACCACCGGGTGTGTCTTCTTCTATATAAAACTGTCCAACGGCTGCGGCAGCTTCAAGCGGCATACTAGCTGGATTTACAAACAAGCCTTGCCCTATATTCAGATTTTTTGCAATACTGCAACTACCCGATGTTCGTAAAGGATTTAGACTGGCTGCTACGTATTTTCTAGTCGCATCGTTGTCATCATAATCATTCTCGGCTACAAATTGTTGAAAAAAGCATCTACCGTCTGCTCTTATTATCATATCATTGTCACCTTTAATAGAAGCGGCTCCATTTGCTACATTTTTATACGTCAAAATTATTGCATCCGCTATTGTTCCGGCTGGTAAATCAAATTTTAGAGCTGGTTTTCCGGGGTCATTATCCACATTTAACAATAAACCTGAATTTGTGTTTACTTTCAACGTTTCGCCACTAATAATAACATCGTTAGGATTACTTACAGCATCTCCACTTTGCAATGCAATCCCTGCATTTCCATTTCCCCTAGTATTTATTAACGTGTATACATTTACCGAAGAATCACTTAGTAATCCTGTAGCATTTTGAAATTTTATATCCCCCTCTTTGACGGTTACATTTCCATTTGTTCTTTCAATGTCACTTGTCGTACCGGACACAATTGTCCACAAACTAGTTCCTCCGCCACCCGTAGGAGGTGGACCACCATTGAACGTTGTGCATTGCAGATTTTTGCAGATAAGTTCGTCACTAACAACCGCCGTACTTCCAAGTGAAAAGGCTGACATCTATAATTATTATAATATATTAAATATATAATATATGCATTCATCAAACCATATTAGGAATTTGCTCCATTTGTCGTGTTCGAGGTATATTTGTTTTTTGCCGTTGCGAATTTTTTGCAGGTATTGGCGTTTTTGACGAATCCACAAATTTGACGCCGTGTACATAAATTACGTTATCGTCAAATTCATCTTTACGAATTCCTTGCTTTTGGTAATCATAATTTGAATGCCAATGTCTATCCTCAAATGCTCGTTGCCTCTTTTTGTCTTTGTTGCGTGGAATGTAAAACAACCAATTTGCAAAACCTTGAAGCTCATCGGGCGCATTCTTCGATGTATACCTAAAATCTGGGTCTATATTTGCTAAGATATCGGGATTCAAATCTTCCGAGACACGATTTGCATAATCTTGCGGACCTTCATCTTCTTTAGCTGAATAGTAGGCATCATACACCGCTAATCCATAAAGACCCGCATCTAAGGATTTTGATGCGATTCTTGCCAAGCCGAGGCGAGCTCTTAACGGCGATACCCTTTCCGATTCTATCTTTTTGGGAGTATAGAATTGGTTGATATCGTGTAGTTTGCTTATTTCACTTTCCGTGCTTGGTTTAGGTAAGACATATTTGACATCATATGTAGCATCCTTGTGCCTCAAACGTCTTGCGCCCATTGATACCAAGTCACCTTCGACGGCGTATATGTTATGAATTCTATCATTTGGAACGTTACCCACAGGTTTTTGAAATGGGTTTATTGCGGGATTGAATAAATGAGCCTCTTTTATTCTAGACTCTTTAGATGCATACTTTTCCATTAGATAATTTTGTACACCGCCGCCTAAGCTATCACCCGTTAACGCCACATCGCTAGTTGGATATGCATTTAATACATCTATTAAACGACTCTCAGCTTGCTTATATCTACCCGTTTCTCGTTGTTTTCCGATAAGAGTTTTTAGATTCACATCGAACCAATCCTCGTATGCTAACGGGATACGTTGTGGGTCACTAATTAAGACATCGGCATCTTTTAAACCCGACACATCACTTCCTCGTTGTGCAATGATAACCTCGTCTCTTAACTTGTGTTTTAAAACAATTGCATTTCTATCCGACAAGTCTTTATCCAAGTCGTAACTCGGCAAATCCAACATTGCATTTTGAAAACGTTGTGGGCTTTCCTTCTTAAATGCATATGCATACGAAAGCTCACTCGCTCTAGCCATCTGAGCCATCCTCTCGTCATCTTTAGTAATAGTGTTTTTGCCTATTATACGTTGACCTAACGAGGTTTCTTTTGTCATTTCTTCAAGCAATTTGCCGTATTTTGTTTTTAGAAATCGATTATGAGCTTTATCTACTTTACTCAAACTTGTCGAGGTTGTCGGCTTTAAGGTATCTATGTCATATTTTGGCTTATTAGTGATTCCGGGCTTGGTTAGAACATTTTTGCCTTTGTTTTTGATAACGAGGGTTTTGAGTTTTTGATTTGTAACTTCATCATTTGTTGCCGTTCTTTTCGATTTGGACACAAATGTGTTGTCTAATGTTCTATAGTTGAAAGCACCAAATGGTTTTTGGCATTTATTTTGGTCGGGATTTTCAAAACAACTTGTCATTATTATATACTTTCAATATATATATATATATATTTAGGGAGTTTTAAAAGTATACACCGACGAATTTCCGGAAGGACCTGTGGACGATGATGGATAACCGCCGCTAGGAGGAGTAAATGTGGATACCGAAGGATAGTTAACGGCGCCACTACTCATTGGCTTCATTTGATAGCGTCTCTCGGGCATCGCTCTATTTAACATCGCTTCCGATTTTAGAAACTCGGTAAATTGGGGATCGTCCGCAAATGTCGAAGTTTCGGGGAGAGCGTATGCCGAGACAATTGGGTGTCGTAGACGAATGTGACCTTGTGTTAAATGGTCCGTGTGACGAGATGCAAATGAATACAATTTATTCATTTGCTGTTCATCGTTTAATGAGTTGCCCCGTTTATCTCTCATTGTCGGAATGGCTGTGGTTGACTTTGCTTGTCGAGTTTTGGTGGGTGTATTAAAGGTCGCACCATCAGATTCATTTCGGAGAAATGACTTAAACTCGTCCATCAAGTTGTGCCGATTGAGCCAACTTATTCCTTCCGATGGTGAAGTTATTGTTTTTGAAATGACTTTTAAATTTTCGATTTCCGCTTTACTTTTAAATTCTTCAAATAATGCTCGCCTCTCGATTGGCGTCATATTGTCAATCTTATTTAACACAAAATGTTTATTGTTTTCTAATAGCGGGTTGAACTTGGGTTCGGTGTAATCTATAATCGGTTTGCCGTTGATTAGTATTCCGTCATCGAAATTCGGTACCGAAGGTGCATATCCGCCAGATTTTTGTGCAAATTTTTGTGTTTGTTTTAGTAATTTTTCATGACTTATAGGTGTTATTCCAAGAGCATTTGCTTCCATTTGCCTACATAAAGCCGCGTTTTTGCGTTTACTTAAAGTTGAACGTAGCATATGATTTGTATTATTAATATATAGCATAACATATTATATAACATTAAAATGGGCACCAGAAAGGAATGGATAGCGAAACTTCGCTCGTGCGCAAATGAGTATCAAAAAGGGAAAACTACTAAAATTGTCAATAGGTCTCCATCTAAACTAAAATTGCCTAGCATAAACAACACAAAAGCACCTATACGACCACAATATGATTTGTTGCCGGATGGACAATCACGAGCGATTGCGAAGACAATATATTCCCTCGAGTCACGAAGTTATTTGAGAAAACAAAAACAAATTTCAAATAGAATACGAGGAAAAAATAATCTATTATAAGATAATATACTAGTAAATGAAGTGCTCGTGTAAGGGTAAGCAAAAGAGGGCTAAAAGCTTGAAGAAAAATGCATTGTATTATAAACCCTTGTATAGGAAGCGTTCAAAACATATCTAGCTTATAAGATATATGGATATTTTCAATAATTCTTGCGATTTACAAGCGTTCGGAAATGTGTTAGTAATGATAATAGCGGCAATCTTCGGTGGCATACGAATGAGTCGTTGCAAATATATCGAAACCCCGTGTTGGAAATGCCAAAGAGAATTAATTAGTGAATCGGAATTGGCAACAAATGTGTAATTTCAATTTAGTTACACTCTAACTTGTGTCTTTTATAATCCATTTTTTGACACTCTCTCGAACAATAATATATCTTTTTGCATTTTGCACAACATTTAACTTTAACATTGACATTGCTACAATGATTGGCACACACTCTTTTTTCATTTTTAAAACCACAATCGTATTCTTGCCAATCAGGAATTTCTTTATTTAAATACTCTATTACTTCGTTTGGTGGTTTTACACCTCCTTTTAAGCCCAAAATGCCTCTTCGCCAAACATACAATTGTTTTGCATATTTATTTTCAATGTCTCGCTCGGATTCCATACTTGATTTGTTTCAAGTTATGCTCATTGAATTGTATGTCTTAAAGTTAAAAAATATGTGAGAGAATGTGAGAGAATGTGAGAGAATAACATAAATTAACATTTATTTATTTAAATAAAAGGTAATGAGTACGTGGTAATGGGTTGTTTTAAAAAGTATTTCAAAGAAAGAAAAGTATTTTTGTAGAATAAATTTTATGAAATAGAAAATGTTTTTAAAAATGCCCGTTACCCTACTACCCGGTACCCTATTCGTTTATTAAATACGCATTTTTACCGAGATGACCGAGACGATGCTATTTCCGCGATTTAACCTGCTGAAATTTTTGGGGGTCAACGTAGGGGACCCCCCATCGTCGATTAAATCGGCAAATTTTGATATGAGGGAATATGAGGGAATATGGGGGAATATGAGAGATTAACATAAAATTATTTAACTTTATATATATATTTATTTATATAAAAAGTAAGGGGTAGTGGGTAATGGGTTGTTTAGAAAAGTATTTCAAAGGAAGAAAAGTATTTTTGTAGAATAAGTTTCATGATTTAGAAAATGTTTTTAAAAATGCCCATTACCCAATACCCATTACCCTATTTTATTAAATACGCATTTGAACTAAATTATGATTTCTGACCTAATTCTCACGTAATTTCTCGAACCTAAACCCTAAACACAGAACCTAATCCATAAATTTACTGAAATTTGGGGGGGTCGATGAAGGGGACCCCCACCGGCGATGAAATCGGCAAAATTAAAATTTTGTGACCCCTAGACACCCCCACATACCCCCTAATGACAGGGCTGTCATAATTTCAAATCGGATAGCCAAAGTTAGTCAATGATAGCCAATGATAGCCAAACTATAGAGTACTGTAGTTGCTGCTAGTTCTCGGTCTGCCTCTTCTACTTGAAAACTTATGAAACCTCCCGGACTGCATTCCTGTCCTGCTGTTGTAGTAGATCCTTCGCCTGAGGGTCATCCTTTTTCGGTTAGCGGGAGCAAATATCGAAGCTCTTGTGTTGCTGGTTTTTTCAGTTATTACAGTAAGCTCTGGATTCCACTTTACGCGCCTGCTCCGATCCTGTCGCCACATCGCCACGTTGTGTGTTAGACCAACTTGCGTGTACGTGCGTTTCAGGGGTGCCCCTATTACAGACGACATTCCCTAGGTCCTTAGAAAGTTCTTTCCATATCCCTTTGTTCAGACCAGCATTCCAACGTTTTGAGATCTGCCCCTCCTTGCTTTGGGTCGTCCTCTGCAGGTCGCTCCGGAGCTAGCAGCATGTACAGGAAAGAAAGTTTCGATGTTGCGCGCTTCTGTTTTCTTTTTGCAGTTTTCCACTGTCTAACCTCAGTTTGCGCCGGACTTTCGTCGCAAAGCGTTCACTCTATCTTGCCGGATGCGAACTTTCATCCATCTCATACCAAGGTGGGATATGCCCATTCGCGTTCTTCCTACACCTTAGTACACAATCCACACTTGGCGCCTGAATGAAGGTCCTATCTTTCGGAATGCGTGCCTAGAGAACAGGGCAAGCCGTAGGCAGTTCGGGGGTTTCGGTTCCTTGTGGGCCGTTCGAACAGCAACTTGTTTGTCAACTTCACTCGACAGGCGCAATTCCGAGGCACAACTTAACGGAAATCTTGTGAAGTTTATCCTGCAATAACCTCTCCGGAAAACAAAATCTTGCCAACTGTTGATGCCGCTTTGCGATGTAAGTAATTGTCACTTGAGAGTTGAATGGAATATCCTGCAAAGGTCCAGTGAACCAAGACGCCAGCAAAACGGGTCCGCATATAGTCTCGAATAAAGGTTTTTTTCCTAAAAGAATTCTTCTTGCATGCTACAAACCACGTGGCTACTCGCTAGTAGAAATACTAAACTTGGTATCCGCCGAGGGCGACTGCCATTTTGCGGTGAAACATGTTGAGCGGTCGTGTATAACTATTTACTCGAGAAAGATGACACAAATACAACGGGCTACGACCGTGACACACTCCATACAGGCTCATTCCTCACATGGCTCACCCAAGGGACATCAAAGAAGCAGAAAGACGCAAAGTTCAGCCACGTTTAAGGCGGCCATGTATAAGGACCTGCCGATGCCACATAAGGCGAACATCACTAAAGACTCTGCTGCCGGAAACTTTAAGAGCCACCCTCTCGGGAGTCACGAAGCGAAGGTGAAGCCTCGTTTCCACCCCTCGGACAAATCCGTACGCCATTCCAGGCCCAGTGCGATCGTCGAGTGGCGTTTGGATCCGATAAGTCTCCCTTCGATGAGGAAAATGTCGCTCCGCGCCCTCCGGTGGACACGTCCTCGAGCGCTTACTCCTTACAGCCAGCGTACCAACTTGTCCACGGAAGATATATAAGTTGACTTTCCGCTCACCTTGCAGCCGATTTGGAGTTTGCGGCGAGGGAGCAGGCTGCCGCATTGCAGAAAGTAAAGGATAAACTTTGCAAATTCGGCATTTTGCGCTCCACCTTTAACCAAGGGAACGCGGATCAACCTTCCAAAAGGTACGCTTGTTAAAGAGCCTGACTTCAGCAACCGCAGCGCCTAGGTGCCGTGCTACTCTGCCATGCTATCCTGTCGGTATGTCATCTCCGACTCGAGACGCAGTCGTCACTGCACTCATTTCGTGAACGTGTTGGCATGCAGCCGGCATCTCTGCCACCATTGTCATGGCACTGTTGTCAGGGTGGCAGTGGCTGCCGTTACTCTGACGGCGTGCCTACTGGCCGCGAGTCTCACAGCATATTTGCCTCCACTTCCGTCACTGCCCTACCTCCGACAGTGTGCCTGCCGTGGTAACCGTGACAGCCGTGAGTCTTGACTTCGACTCCTCCCGGGTTGGATGTAGGCGGCTGGTGTGCTGCCCTAAGTTCTGCGGAGACAAATGCAGCGTGAACTCCTGCAGCGCCTACAAGGCGGACAGTCAGTACTATCAACAGTGCTGTCCGAAGGTTTGCCGCATCCGACGCCGCCCGGCACTAGACGGCAGTATCAGTGGAAGCTATTGCCGTACCTAATTTTGCCTTCACCGTGCGATGCCCGTACCTATGCCATCTTACCAGCTCCACACCTGTGCTCGTGCACGTCATCTCGCCGGGGTTGAGGCGACTCTTTCCGCAGTCCGAGAACAACCCGGTTCCAAACTGGAGAAGCTCGTTTTTCTTTTGACCTTCTCGACACTTTCGTTCGCAAGCATCCAACTCCACCCCTGTGAAGCTCGCTGCTTTGTCTCCTTTCTCGACCTGTTCGGTCCACTGCTGGTCTGTACCTGTGTTCGCAAGCGCCAGAATCGCTTTCTTTGGGCTAGTCCGTTCTCACCCTTCACCTCAATCAGCCGAGTGTTGCATTACGAGCATGCACCTTGTTCGGCGAGGTCCTCAAGCCTGCTCTGTGCCTTCCTCGCAGGCCATCGTGGAGCACCAAAATAAGTGCGACAAGGGCGAGCCTCCCTGCCAAATCTCCATGGACGACCCCAACGTTCCTGATTACCTGAGTAATATGCTGGCCACCGCCAAGACTGGCTCTGAGATTATGCGCAACAAAACTCGCACGTGAGGCATCTTCCATCCTGTGACCTGCGGGCATCTCAGCCGGTATTGAAGGCCGGCCCCGCTCTTCTTGGTGGCTATGCCACACGGCAAGTGAGAAGCCTCTGAGACGGCCGGCAAAACATACCAGCACGCTTGTTCGAGGTTTTCGATCGCTTTTATTAGCTAGATGCTGTTGATTTTCATAGCTTCGGGGTTTGAGTTGAGCCTGCTCTGACAGTGTTATTTAACAATATCTCACCAAAGAGATGGGCGTGCTGAATGACCTACGGACCACGCACGTGCACTTAGTGTATCTGTGGCCTTGCAATAGGGGATCGAGCTCGATAGCTTTCGTCGTATGGTACGCCTCTCCGGCGTCCGAGCTTTCAGATACCTCCCACAAGTACAAGAGTGCCGGCACCAAGAAGAGTGTGCCGACTTGGTCCAAGTTCGACTCCAATATGGACAAGATGAGTAAGATGATCCAGATGAACTTCGAGTCTGCCCGCCTTACCCATCCGGGTTGCCGTCTCGTCATCCTCACCGACGAAAACACCGTCTTCACGTGCGCTCCAACTCGAACTCCAAATCCTTGTAGACAATCTATAAGGAATTGTAGATTGTCTCGATCATTGAGTTAGGAGTGATTGTCCTGGCAATCTTCATGAACTAGTTCAGGTTGAGTTGATGCTTGTCTGTCTGATGGTGACTTTTGGGACATGGACTGCAACTTGATCGGGGAGCTCGAGTCAAACTTGTGCCTTCGGCGCGACGTATCTACCAATGGACTGCGCAAGCTGAAGCCACTTGCCGTATCACCCCCCCACGTCGCTCTCCCCAAACCCTGCTGCACATACCCCATCTCCCCAACCCCTGCTGCACAAGCTGAAGCCGCTTACCCTATCACCCCCACGTCCCTCTCCCCAAACCCTGCTGCACATACCCCATCTCCCAACCCCAAGTGTGCAAGCTGAAGCCGCTTGCCCATCATCCCCCACGTCCCTCTCCCCAAACCCTGCTGCCACCCATCTCCCAACCCCCTACTGTGCAAGCTGAAGCCACTTGCCCTATCACCCCCACGTCCCTCTCCCCAAACCCTGCTGCACATACCCCATCTCCCAACCCCTACTGCACAAGCTGAAGCCGCTTGCCCCATCATCCCCCACCAACATGGGCCCAGCACGCACCACCGAGCAGGATTTGGGGAGAGGGGGAATGGGAAAGGTTGAGAGTTCTCTATCTGTGCAGCAAAAAGGGTGGGCATTGTGGTTGGGCTGTGCGCGGAGAAGTGGCCTTGCAGGAGGTGTGGATCAGGGGTTCAGATGGGAAGGCGGGTATCCCTTGACTGAGCAGCATGACGTGGTGATGACTGAGCATCATGACGTGGTGATGACGGGGCAGATCACGGGGTGCTCCAGTCTGAGCTGCAGGGCTGCATAGGGGTGGGGGAGGGTTCCGCGCCCCGGTATGGCAACAGTGGCAGAGCTGTAAGAGCTGCCAGTCTGAGCAGCAAGGTATTGGGGAGGGGCAATGGGGGGGAGGGCATGGAGCTGTAGTCCGATGGCAACAACGGTGGAGGTGCCAGGGCCGCCAGTGGAGGTGGTGCGAATAGCGGGGCTCGATGTGCACGAGGAGATGATCTCGCGGATGAAGGCGCGGATCAAGTTTCTCGCCTCAGAGAAGACGACGGCTCGCAGCAACCTCATCCTCCTTGACACGGACATGCTGATCATGAAGAGCATGGCTAAAGTGTTCGACTCGGTGCGCCTCGGCGTGTGAACCCTTCCCCCGTGATACGGTGTAGCGCCCTTCCCCCGCGATGCGGTGTAGCGCCCTTCCCCTGTGGTAAACTTGCCGTAGCACCCTTGCGTTTGGGGTGAGCATGGCAGCGCACTCTCTCCCCGGCTGGGGAACATGACAGTAGCACTCTTGGCCCTGCGGGGAAAATGGCGGCGCACCCTTGGCCTTGGAGTGAGTATGGCTCAGCGCTCTTCGCCTCGTCGTGAGCATGGCTTGGCCGACCCTTGGCGTTTTGTTGACCTTGGCGTAGCACTCTCGGCCTTGCGGTGAGCATGGCGTAGCACTCTCGGCCTTGCGGTGAGCATGGCGTAGCACTCTCGGCCTTGCGGTGAGCATGGCGTAGCGCTCTCGGCCTTGCGGTGAGCATGGCGTAGCACTCTCGGCCTTGCGGTGAGCATGGCGTAGCACTCTCGGGCTTGCGGTGAGCATGGCGTAGCACTCTCGGGGCTTGCGGTGAGCATGGCGTAGCACTCTCGGCCTTGCGTTGGGCATGGCGTGGCACTCAGACTGCGGTGAGCATGGCGTAGCACTCTCGACCTTGCGGTAGGCATGGCGCCACTGCTCACCCAGCGCACGGTGAGCATGGCGTAGCACTCTCGGCTTTGCGGTGGGCATGGCGTAGCACTCTCGGGCTTGCGGTGAGCATGGCGTAGCACTCTCGGCCTTGCGGTAGGCATGGCGTAGCACTCTCGGCCTGCGGTGAGCATGGCGTAGCACTCTCCCGGCTTTGCGGTGAGCATGGCATTGCACTCTTGGCCTTGCGGTGAGCATGACGTAGCACTCTCGGCCTTGCGGTGGGCATGGCGTAGCACTCTCGGCCTTGCGGGCAGGCATGGCGTAGCACTCTCGGCCATGGTGGCATAGTAGCACTCTCGGCTTTGCGGTGGGCATGGCGTAGCACTCTCGGGCTTGCGGTGAGCATGGCGTACTCAGCCTTGCGGTGAGCATGGCGTAGCACTCTCGGCCTTGCGGTGAGCATGGGCGTAACACTCTCAGCCTTGCGGTGAGCATGGCGCTGCACTCTGACTTTGCGGTGAGGCATGGCGTAGCACTCTTGGCACCCAGGTGGCATGGCGTATCACTCTCGGCCTTGCGGTGAGCATGGCGTAGCACTCTCGGCTTTGCGGTGAGCATGGCGTAGCACTCTTGGCCTTGCGGTGAGCATGGCGTAGCACTCTCGGCCTTGCGGTGGGCATGGCGTAGCACTCTCGGCCTTGCGGTGAGCATGGCGTAGCACTCTCGGCCTTGAAGCAATCTATTTGCGCTTGCTACTTCCTCGGAGATCTCGGTTGGTCTAACATCAGCAGCCATGTACGCCCGACACACATCGCACGGCACATTTGTTCACAGGATGCATCGCTGTTGACGGCATCGAATGGCGGGTGCGGGATTTGGTTCGTTATTGCACAGAACTTTGATATCGCTGCGACATGGCGGCACGACGCATCCATGCCCATCAACGGAGGCGTGATTTTTCTGAAGAGAGAGAAGTTGAGTATTGGCCAGCAATTCTTTGAGGACATGCTCGATATCACGCTTCACGCCAAATCAAAGAGCGCCGTACATCGCTGGTTCGGCATGTCAGATCAGGTGAGTGGCAACCCCTCCCCCCGCGGCCGATGGGATGTAAGGTATTCACGGCGGCTGATGGCATGCAAGGTATTCACGGTGGCTGATGGGATGCAAGGTATTCACGGTGGCTGAT